>CM029599.1:964346-1220340 GCA_017311375.1 Mytilus coruscus
AAACGCGAAATCGCGAAAGGCGAAATCGCGAAATCGCGAAGTCGAAAACGCGAAAACGCGAAGTCGAAAAGGCGAAGTCGAAAACGCGAAAACGCGAAGTCGAAAACGCGAAATCGATTTTGCGTTTTCGACTTCGCGTTTTCGTTTTCGATTTCTTTTTTCGCGTTTTCGCGTTTTCGCCCTATAGAATATGAAAGGCGAAAACGCGAAAACGCGAAAACGCGAAATGGCCTTAACCGGCCACCATAGATAATAGCTAAACATACAATCCTATAATTTGTTGGATACAAATCATTAGAGATTTGTATCTTATTATATTATATACTGTGTCACAAAATAAACTTGTATACCCCCTCCCCCTCCCAATGCAGTATTGAAAAGTAAATTGTTTAAAAGTCCTGAAGAAAAAATATGTTGCATACTTATTTATGCAAAGACATATAGTAATTATTGAACTACTGTGGGGCTTGTAAAAAAAATATATTTAAGGGATTCGGAGATGGGAACAGTAAAAAAAAGCTCAGCAACGAATCCTAAATGTAAAATGATTTGCGGCATAAGACATGAGAGCACATATTATAGATAGTCCAAAATATGAAGTTCACGCCTTATACAGTGTACGTCCTATGTCATAGGACTATTGTTGTAACATGGGTTAGTAACTGGTTCCAATTTATCCCGAATTGTCTTTATTAAAGAATTAGTTCCGGAGTATCACAGCTCAGGTCTCTTCTTGTGGGTCTCTGGTTCTGCTGTCGTAATTTTTTTCTACATGAAGCAAAAAAAAAAAGGGGGGGGGGCTTAGTCCGAATAATTATAACGTCCTGCAAGGCTTTTTATTCTTTTTTATTTTTGCCTTCCTGCAACGTCTCTGAGGATCAAGAAAAGTGAAAAATGATACAGCATCAGAGAACGCCATGATTACATGTATCTGGACTAAGAAGGGGGAGGGGGCTAGTTATGTATTTTTTTTTTTTTTTATTTCAATGTGTAGACTGTAGGGGAAATTCTTCAGAAAGGGTTTTCATTGGAGGCGTTTTTGCCATGCACGCAGGCATCTGTTTCTATCAATGAACAGGTTGTGTGTCAAAATAATTATTACTTGTCACTCGCATTTTTTGCTCGACCTGGCCATTATTGGCATTAACAGCCAGTGCACGAACTCGCACGAACTCGCACGAACGCCAAATTTAGTTAGTTGGGCGATATTCTGACGCGTTTTTTTTAAGTCTTGGTCACTTATGTTTAGAAAGGAAGGGGAGAAATCCAAACAATTACCGACCAATCACAAACGTTGTTGCAAATTTGACCTTGTGACGTCAAAGAATTTCCCATAATGCAATTATTGCATATAAATAAAAAAACTAGTATACCAATTGAATAAAAAATATTGCATTAAAATGACAAGTTATACCATTTGAATAAAAATATTGCAATTGAATGAAAAATTATACCATTTGAATAAAAAATATTGCATTTGAATGACAAATTATACCATTTGAATAAAAATGTTGCATTTAATGAAAAAATATACCATTCAAATAAAAAATATAGCATTTAGAATAAGAAATATACGAATTAAATAAAAATATTGCATTTAAATGAAAAATATCAAATGTTTGTAACCAATACCATGCCATAGATAAACAGGATATTTTTTTCAACAAAATTTACTTTTGAATACTATCTTATGATCATAAACAAGCTTCTGTCCAAGTATGGTACAAATCCAGGATAGTTTAAGAAAGTTATTAAAATTTGAAAACTTTAACCACAGAGTGAATGTAATGTTAACTGGCAGAAAAACTAAGTCCATTTATGAGTAAAATACGGATAAACAGGATTTTTTTTACAAAATTTCTGGATACTATCTTATGATCATAAACAAGCTTCTGTCCAAGTTTGGTAGAAATCCAGGATAGTTTAAGAAAGTTATTTAAGAAATAATTCATGGGGCTTGAATATATCGTGATTTTACCACAGGTTGGCCCTTAATGACAAATATTTGACCCTGAGCGATAGCGAGGGGTAAAATATCGGCATAAAGGGACAACCCGTAGTAAAATCACGATATATTCAAGCCCCCATGAATTATTTCAATTCTAATAGGACAAATACGGCAATTGTTTTGGATCGAAGCGCTCTAGATGAAGGCATTATAAATAAACGCACTATCAAATTGACGTAAAAGACCGGAGCAAACTGAATAAATGACATGCTTAAACTATTTACAATAACATATTTAGATAGGTTTGGACGAATCTAAATGATAATTGTACTTATATGTCTTATATGTATACAAAAAAATGGCTTATATAACACATTTTAGCATCGTTTGCTTGTTGTGATGATTTTCGGTTTCACAAGCGTGTATTTTCCCGTAAAATGCTTATATTCTTACGTCATCGTTCTATGACGTCTGGTAGCTCATTCATAAAAAAGCATATGACGCGGGAGTACGATCAGAACAGCCCAAACAATATATTCATATTTTATCACGGTGTGTACCGAAAGCGTTTGAAGAACGTCATGTTAGAATAAAATTTAAAAAATTTAACCACAGAGTGAATATTTTGGACGCCGCCGCCGACGACGACGACGACGGCGGAATGTAGATCGCTATGTCTCGCTTTTGCGACAAAGTCGCAGGCTCGAGAAAACTGATTTGTTTTAGCTATCAATAAGAAGTACTTAAAATAGATTAACATCTATGCGTATGTAAATAAACTCATCATAGATACCAGGATTGAAATTTGGTATATGCGCCAGACGCGCGTTTCGTCTACAAAAAACTCATCAGTGATGCTCGAATAGAAAAAAGCTTAAAAGCCAAACGTTTGGTTGAATGATTCAAAGGATTATCTTTTGGCAGTAATTTGTATTCTAATTATACCGATGAGGTCTTTAAGTATCCTCGTTCTTTTACATACCATTGATTATGAATTTGATTAGGGATCATTCGTAATATTTCTTCCTGTAGACGTCGCTGGTGTTCCATAAGTAGTTGTCGGAAACGTTTTAATCACTTCGACGCTTGAATCGCATTACGTTGCACATGTTTACGTTAGTAACCAGAATCTACACTCGCTAATTTCACCAAACTATGCCTCAAAATTGTTGTGTGTCCGGCTGCAGTTATTCTAAAGGGGCTACAGATTCCCAAAAGACTCTGAAATTCTTTTGAAATGGAGAGAAGGCATCAAGAGAGTTGATCCACCCAGCCAAAAAGCTAACTGGCTAAGGAAACCCGGAAAAATTTGACCAAGTTTGACACAACCAGCTGATAACCATGTGATGCCAGGATATTACAGAACAACCGGATTAGGTTATTATATATTTATATTTTTCTTATATTTAGTACATTGTTAAACCTCTTTGTTTTATGTGTTCTTGATTAAACAGCTCAGTTGACAGGTTATTAAAATTAGGGGGATGACACAAGGATAATATACCCTCACACTTTGTTAGTTTTTCCCTAGTCTTCACTCTTTTCACTCCTTTACCTTTGTTTGCATTGTAAATAAGAATATTCCTAGACAATAATTGTTATGTTATGCACTTAATTAGCAAGTGAAATATATTACCCTGACAAAGCAATGCATGAAAGGAAGAGAACTACATGTATTGGTATATATGCAATAAACACCGTCGAGGATTGGAACAAACTGCCACCAGATACCGCCACAGTAAAGTCTTTTGAGATATTCGAGTCTCAAGTGAACAAAATCACAAACTAAATCAACAAAACAATTTGTTTTTAACCTGTTTTCACTCATGCGCAACTTGCCGGAATATTCATCATGTTGAATGTGGGCAGTAATTGGAAGAAGAAGATATGACAATCTTTTTATTGCATTCTAAAAAGAAATATGGTACACATGAGCATAATTTTTGTATTTGCTTGTCGCAATAAAGTCTGATTTTTTAAGAACTTTACATTAAACATATGGCAAAAGCTGTCTGATAGATTTTTTTTATTCTTCAAAGTTGGATATCAAGAGTATTTTTGTTGGAAAAAACATCACACACATCCCCGCATTAAACACTTGTCCCTTAGGAATGAAAAGAACGATTTCTGAACTTACAGTTTATAAAATAGGATGATGCTTTGTGGTTTCTTGTTTTAATATTTCAGAAGCCATCATGGATAACAGACTTTTTACCCAACAATGAACTGATGGATGGGATACATCTTTATGTTTGATATGAATTCATGGTTAAAATCCAAATGGCTGCAAGTGCGAGGATCAACCCTGTTGAACCAGATGTAAAAATGTTTGACAAAGGTTACAGCATAATGGCAAATAGTGGAATTATGGAACAGGATTTATTTACTTGTGAAGACAGTTCCTTAACACACAAACTTTTCTGAAAGGGAAATCCCAACTAGATCAGAAGGAAGTGGTTCATGATAGAAAAGTGTCGTCCAAATGAATCCACATTAAAAGAGTCATTGGATTGTCAAAAAGTTACACAAGTGTAAAACTTAATGTCCCTCCTCCACTGTGGCAGCGGAATAAAACTTCTGAAACATGTAATTCCATGTAGAAACTTCTATTTCAACTTGGTTCCAGAATTATCTATGTTTGCTGTTTTCTTTCTAATTTCATACAAAACATTGTACATAAATATGCTTAAAAGATGAAATGGATTTACATGCAATTGATTTTATTATTTGTTCTAATATGGTGCTGTTTCACCATTGCTTTCCCAGTTAGCAAAAACATTTTGTTTATGTATTAAAACATTTTGAAAAATATTGAAGAAAAACATCAAAATCATGCAAAATGTATGGCTTCTAAAAATATTTTCAAAACATTTTGATGATACTTTTGAAACATCATTAAAATGATACTGAATTTTGACGACAATGTTTTGAAAATGTTCAAAAATACTTTATAACAAAATGTTTTAATAATGTTCAAATTCTCAAATAAATTGCTTCGCCGAGCGCAGCTGGATACGACCGCAGAGGTCCAACCCTGAACAGTTGGGGCAAAATGGAGACAATATTCGTGCTTGATACAGGTCTGATTTTGGATTGTAATTCAATATTTGACACATAAAGGTTTCTGGCACAGAATAACTGTAGTCAAAGAACTTAGAATTGGTTATATGATTTGAATTTATAATTCAATTTTTTGCTTTTGTGCAATACACTATGCTGTTGCGAATTGACCCCCCACCCCAATTTCTTCAAAAAAAATTCTTTCCCTCAGTCATGGTCATAATTTCAATTCAAATTTCCAATGGAGTTTGCAACCATAATAACCTATTTAAATACACCATAAAAGCCTTAAAATAGAAAATGACATACATAATCATAGCTAAAGTTAATTCACCTTAATCAGTATTTTTAAAATTATTAAAATAGTAACTCCTAAAAATGAATTGACAGCTAATCACCTCAAGACAATACAAAACTTCTTTATACATAATTTAAAAGCAGTGTAAGGGAGGTAATTTAAAGTTGTATTTGAATTACCTCCCTTACACTATAATTTGTACTTAAGCAATTGTCCATTAACCAGGACACCCTTATTTTTTCTCACTTTTTTGCCCCTAATTCCTAAACGGTTTGAGCCATAACCCCCAAAGCCAATCCTAACCATCCGTTTGTGATATAGAAACTTGTGGTATAATTTCAGAGAGATCCATACACTGTTCCACAAGTTATTGTCATGAAACTAGAAAAATGCTTTTTTGGGCCCCTTTTTGGTCCCTAATTCCTTGACTGTTGGGACCATAACCCCAAAAATCAATCCCAACCTTCCTTTTGTGGTTATAAACCTTATGTTTAATTTCATAGATTTCTATTTACTAATACTAAAGTTATTGTCTGGAAACCAAATGTCTTGGGACGACGACAACGTGATACCAATATACGACCGCAAAATTTTTTTGCGGTCGTATAAAAATCATTTGAATGTTATACGAAATATTATTATAAAATGTTTTGTAACATCATCTTTCAAGTGTTTTTATAAAATATTCAGAAACATTTAAACAATGTATAAAATCAGAGACAGATTTAGGGGTGGGCTGCCTGGGTCCCCTCTTATGGAGCTACATTGATGATTAATCCAGATTTTTTATCTATTCCTCTCCAAACTTTGTCTAGTTTGGGGCCTGATGACCCCCTTTTTCAAAATCCTGGATCCACATTTGAAAACACAACTGCTGTCATACTGATCTTTACCCCACATCTCCTTTTACATTTGTCTTATGCTGTTGATGCCGGTTGAATCTACATATATTTTGGTTATTTTTGTCGGGTTGATGTCTCATTGACATAACCCCATTATTTTCCTGTTTTAGATATCAATTTTATTGAATAGTCATTTTTTTCTCTGTATTTTGCACTGAACACTTTACAATTTGTTTCACTTACATAGAGGTATTAATTTTTTCCGATTAAATATATCCTCGTGCATTTCATTTGGTCTACGCATTGAACCAATTTTTTCTTAGAAGTGTTTTTTTTATATTTTGTTTGATCAAGTGTAGTATCTGTCATTTTTTGTCTGAACAGCTTTTCGACGGTTTTCTTTGCTGCCTTGGTCAACAATACACAAGATAACAACAATAAAAAATGCAAAACATTTATTCATTTTTGTCATATCACTGTTCTTTTTCAATTTTTCTTTTGTTCCATTCTTTTTATTTCTCTTGACTTCTGCTGGCTTCTGTAAAGAAAATGCTAATCAGTGTGGCTGGATTCCGAAGCAAAAGTTGTAGCTATTAGATATACACGTACATCTGTGGAGTTTCAGATGTATTATTATAACACGAGTCTATAACGGTAGAGTTCACCAGTAATAAAAAAACAACTGTACAGTACCATGGCATTTTCCCAACTGATATTAGGACCTGTAACCTTTTCTTGGTCTTACAAAAAATAAGTCTCTTAATGGTAATTGTATATTTTAATACAAATACATTTTTGTGATATAGATTGAGGCTATAAAAGGTTAACTACCTTCACACAATCTGCTCCTCCAGAATGTTTTGAATCATTTCTAAGCTTATTTACTTCTGCATATCTTGAATCTATCCTTATAAATTTTGGCTCTTCGATCCTACAAAAGATAAAAAAAAAAAAACTCAAAATATTAAATAAAATACAGGTAAGAAAAAATCACATTGTACTAGTCAGCTACAAAGGTCACAACATTCAAAAATGAAAGAAAATTCAAACAAGAAAACTAATGGCTTGATTTTAAATTATAACATGAGACAATAAAAAACAATTATATATATCAGAAATGAACAACCGATAACTACTAAATTAAAGGCTCCTGACTTGGATCGGCACATTAACAATTATCTATACTTATCTGGCCAGGGCTGAAGGGTTAGCGATTAATTATGAAAACTGTTTCATGGTTACAAATATCTTCCAGTAGAAAATGTCTGCAATATTTCACTATTTTATATTACTTTACTAACTAATACATTGTTGATGACGCTGAAAACAGCATACCTAATATATGCTATGTCTTGCTTTTGGACTCTGTCAAGGCAAGACAAAAAGGAAAGAAATCAATGATCCAAGTTCAAATATATTCATTGATTGTTGGAAGCTTAATGTCCAGTGACAAATATTTTATGCATGTTCCGGCCAAAGTTTAAATGAACAAGCTAAAGAATGGTTTGAATTTTTCAAAAACATGTAGGTGTAGATTTTTTAAAATACGATAACAAAGATTAAAATGTTAGGATTACAAAGGAGGACGTTCTGCTTGCCATGAAATATTTGAAAAACAAGAAATCAAGTGGATCTAATGGTATAACAATTGAAGTTTTGAAAAACTCTTGTATGCTGAATGATGAGTATGATATGTACTTATGTAAAATTATGAAACTTATTACTTTTTTAATTTTCTCTCTAGCAAGAAGTTCTTATTGGAAAGAAAATTTTATTAAACCCATATTTAAAGGATAATGTTTTAATAACCCTTCAAACTACAAAGGTATAACCCTTTTTAGTTGTTTCGGAACATTTTTCTCTAGAGTATATAATAGTTTAGAAAACTATTTAGAATCTCATAAGATTATCTGCCAAGAACAGATAGGATTCAAAAAAGTATGTAGAACTATAATATAGCGACCACATTTCTAAGTTTAAAAATAATTTAGTTGGGTTAGTTTTCATAATTATTTTCTAATCAATTTTCCAGAATTTGAATTATTCCAGATTTAAATAATTCCTTGTTTGAACTTTAATTGCAAATAAAAATTCTTTATCTATATATAGATGTACATATCTTTTAAAATTTCAAAAAATGGCCCCTTCGTGCTATATGTAAAAAGTTTGCAGAGACGGGTAAGGGTCTATCTGTTTTATTTACAGTGTCAACATTTTTTTTTAAAAGTTGATGAAGCTGAGACATATACTTTTTTAAGATTTAAAAGCTCTATCTACTTTTAAATGTAGAATTATGTCTTGTTTCAAAGTGGTATTGGAGGATTTAATACTTTCCTTGTGTAATTGTCCCATTATCAAAAGTTATAAATTAGTTATATATAACAAGTTAAATTTAATTTTCCCTTGCCCAGTCTGCATGGTCTGTATCACATTTCATTGTCAACAGATAATATCTGAATAGAACCCCTATTTTTCATTATACAAAATCATTTAAATATATCCTAGAAAGTTTAATTATACATTCATGACTATATATATGTACAGTTTTTTTTTTTTTTTTTTGTTGTTTTTTTTTTACTTGGGTATTTGTCACTTAGTATTTTTCACTAATTTTTTCATATAAAATTGCATTTCAAGAGATTATTTTGGGGACATTTCTGATTTAATTTTTAGCAACTTGGTAACAACAGCAGAATAATTATTTGTTTTAATTTTGTTTTGAGCATTTTCATTTCCTTATGAGATAAACATAAATATTATTTTCTATTAAAAATTTGCTATATATATGTTGTGTACAAATTATAATTATAACAAAATCCATACTATAAATTATTGTACAAGTAGTAAGTGAATTTTAGTCAAAATTTGTACAAGCACTTTTGTACAAATTACAATTTGTACAAAGCAGAGACATATAAATACATTTAGTATACATGTCTCTGTACAAAGTCAAAATACAAATTGTAATTTGTACAAAATGATAACTTGAACACAACATATATATTTCAACCAAATTAAATTGTAAAAAAAGTATACATGTTCAAATAAGGAGAAAATAAAACAACTGAAGACAGAACTATGACAAGACAAACAAATATTCTTTATATACAGTTCTGCGTTTTTCAGCACATTATTTGTAAAAATCCAACCATAAATGCCTTCAATAAACGTGTTTTTATATGAAATATATAGCCCAAAAATGTAGGTGACGAATACTTTTTGGCCAAGTACACGTACTGTAGCTTGGACTGTAGCGTCGATTCCGCTTTAAATATAGAAGAAATCTCAATATTTTTTTAATACATCGTATACCTTTCTATAAGATCTATATTTCTGCCTCTTGTTACAGTCCCACGTAAGGTTAATTCTTTCTTCAAGGCTGGAACAGACCAGGTGATGTAATCATCGGACACATTGTTTACGTTGTAACTACATGTGCAAGCGTTTTACGTGATTAAAGCGTTCAAGTAACCATTTATGGAACCGCAGCGCCGCCACCCGTGAAAAGTCGTGAATGATTCCTAATGATTAACATGATATCCTGTACTATTTATAAGAGAGGAGAAAGATACTAAAGGGACATTCAAACTTCGCGTGAAAAGCATCTTGATCAGTGGCGGATCCAGAGGGGTTCCGGGGTTGGAGCCCCCTTTTTGGACGATCAATGCATTTAAATGGGGACATATAGTTGGAACCCCCTTTATCCTGGGTTGGGAACCCCCTTTTAAAATGGCTGGATCCGCCCCTGTTGGTAATGTCAATTTCACAAAAAAAAATTTGGATGAATCAGGATGATTTTTTTCAGAAAGTACGATTAAACCATTCCTAAGACAACACACTTGAAACTATGTTAGCCATTCTTTTAATGAAACAAAGCATGACCAATTCTTTCAATTTGTCTTTTAGTTTAGAATGCGGAATTTTTGTGTAAAGGGAACAAAAGTCAAATATTTTAATTCTGTTGCAAGAGGAAATAAACTTATAGATTGTATGTACTCTAAACAGATATATTGAATGTTTCAGTATCCACATCTGATTCACGCCGCCTCATAGTAAGTAGCTTCACAATAACTATGAAGACCGGCGTTGACGAAAGTTACTTTTAGAGATAAATGGGGTTGAAATTTTAGCCATTTACTGGCCATTTCGATTTCTTGGACATTTCTATTCAATGGAAAGACACACTTAACTTTTTTGTTTCAAAAGATAAACGCAAGCGGAATTTTGTAAAAACATCTAGAATATCTTCTCTACGTAAGTGTGTTTTGAGTTTGTGTAACAATTCTTTGGAAATAATTCATGTTTATCATATTTTAGTAAAAAAAACGGCATTTTTGGTTGTATATTTATCTAAATTAAAAAAAAAATCATAGGTGATTTGTTTATAAAAATTGGCACAAATAATCTTCTTGCATAATCATACCTAATGTCATTTTTGAAAAGAGGGGTCCATGATCTCGTTTTCCAGTTAAATCAGTCCAAATGATAAAAATCAGTCGAAAAATGAATCTTTTCTCGATATGTCACAGTTTGACGTCGCGAAAAATAACATTTTACGTTAGCGACGTCATTACCTCCCCTGTAACTGTATCGTATGCCCTTTTAAAATTGCTGGTAACAGTGATGTTATTATATGTTTCCTTTAGCACTTCGAAAACCCAGCAATATAACGTTGTTTTTAATGACACTAATGTTATTTAGGTGTCCAACACAGTGAAAGCATCTTAATTGTATCTAAACAGAAAGACAGAAAAGAAAAGAAAAAAATATCAAACAGAGGTACAAGAGAGGCGAAGAATACCAAAGGGAAATTCAAAATCAGGTGCTCCACGAGGGTAAGCAGATCTTGCTCCACATGCAAGTACAAACCTGGTGATATGTCGTATTAGGTAGGTCCCATTTTGGGGCAGGATACGAGATAGTAGTTACGACCATTGGAACAATTACATATAAAGTTGAATATTTATCTAGTTCAATGATAAACATGATATTTTATACTCTTCCTATACTTTTAAAATTGCTGTTTCATAACAAAATAAACAATTGTAAATATAAAAACAGCATAATAAACAAAAATAAGACGTGCATGTAAATGAGCTTTTGATTTTGCCATGTGATTAGGGACTTTCCTTTTTGAATTTCCTCGGAGATCAGTATTTTTGTGATTTTACTTTTTACTAAAAGGACGTAAAATTAGGAGATAACTGTGTTGTATTTTAAGCTTGGCCTTCGTAAAACGTAGATTTTACTGTCGCAAATTGAGTTTACCTAGCGACGCGGAGCGGAGCTAGGTAAACGGATATTTGCGACAGTAAAATCAAGTTTTACGAAGGCCAAGCTTAAAATACAATATAGTTATCTCTATTCTAATGCAACATATTAAAATAAATTCAATTTAATAAATATTTTATCTTAAAAATGCAATAAACGAAAAAGCCCGCGAAACTGTTGCATCGTCTTTAGCATCTAAACAATGTGACGTCATATGTATATATACTCTGGATGTCAAACATAAACACTAGACGTTTTTATACTTTTTGTACGCTTCAGAATGGTTTCAATATTGACAAAAGGAAGATTTAGAGGCTCAAAATGTGACTTTCTTTTTTTATTTTTTGAGAAATTACATACCCCAAAAAATCGGAATTCAAAATGGTGGCTTTCTTAGTTACGGACTGGTAGAACGTGGAATCTATAACCCTTCAAAATATTTGTCAACGTCCAATAAAATTATCGTTACAAACGAATTGCATTAGAATGGTGATTTATAAATGGGCAAAGTAATGGGTTAAAATGGCTAGTCGTTTTGTTTAATTTGTTCGGGGCGTCATCCATGTTTTAGGTTCATCACCTTAGCTCTTTCTTATACGAGATAAGTTTAGCACCTAATATATACAAATTTAAAAGAAACCACGTTTTTATCCTCCTGCCCACCCTATTTAGGGTGATTATTTATATATAACATATGTATATATGGTTTACTTTTATAAATTGTTATTTGGATGGAGAGTTGTCTCATTGGCACTCACACCACATCTTCCTATATCTATATAGTTGACATGTTTTTTTTAATGTCTTAGTATGCAACTTTATTGAAAGGTTGTTTTTTGTGCTGTAATTTTCAGAAATTTATTTTAACCTTTTATAGGTGATTGTCGGGTGTTTAGTTTTAATATGATATGTTGTTTAACATAACACTGTTTCTTTATGCGTGTTGGCATATTTATACATTTTGTATGCGTATTTGCATTTGATTTATATTATTAAACACCACTTTTGAATGCCAGCACAGACTTAAGTTTTATTATAGCCACTCTGAAAGTACAGTACAAATTAATAGTATCCTCTGCCACGTCCAGGTCTCTTCTTTTATGTTTTTCGGTCTGTGCGTCCGTTCGTTCGTCCGTCCGTCCGTTCGTCCGTCTGTCCCGCTTAAGGTTAAAGTTTTTGGTCAAGGTAGTTTTTGATGAAATTGAAAACCAATCAACTTGAAACTTAATACACATGTTCCCTATGATATGATCTTACTAATTTTAATGCCAAATTAGAGTTTTACGGTCCACTGAACATTGAAAATGATAGTGCGTTTGGGGCATCCGTATACTATGAACACATTCGTGTTTCTATGATAAAATTAACCTGTATTATCTAAATAAAACTTATAAAAAGATAACAAGACTGATAAATTAGCTTGCCAGACGGGTTGTGTTTTGTCTACACTAGACAATTGGAAGGTCAAACTAATTAGGAGGTTGATGAGCAAGAACACTGAATTTAAATTTTATCTGATCAACTGTTGTCATAACTTGAATTTGGTGTCTGTGGCCTTTTTTTGTTATTGTTTAATATTTTGCAAAAGGTGCAGAGAAATGAAAATCATCACCAGATCTATACTAAATAAAATTAATGTCCCTTTGTTAGAAACAGAATGATGACTCTTGATGATTAAAGCACGGGACAAAAGGGTTAAAGTAACAAATAAAGCAGTGCTCCTATTTATCCAAACAAAAACAAATTGTTTTTAGAATGTCTCCTTGAGTAGGCCATTTTAGACAAGGTGTTTGTTTGCTTGAAAGAATTAACAAATATATTGTGATGTCCAGTTGAATGGAAATTTGTTGTATCTTTTGAAAGAATTTCAAACTTCCTGCATGATGAAGAACAATTTTAACATTTCTTTAGAGAACTCTACAGGTGATTCATTCCTAAATTTCTGACTTTATCAAACATTCTTCTATATAGAGGTGACAATATCAAATTTATAAAATCAATTAGATTTAAAACGAGCACAAAATAAGACATAAAACAGAACATAATTTCATGCCAAATAACACGAGTACAGCAATTACTGATAATATTGAATCGCTTTACAAGTTTAAAAGTAAATAAATGAATATTGTCTTCAACTTGATAATCTGAAGAAATTTCGTATCGTTTTACCGAATTCATTTCGTAGTTTACAATTAAATTGATACATCCATTTTTCTGGTTTACATTCACAATCGAAAGATGCATGTTCCATAGTATGTTACTATGAAATTTGCTATTTAAAGTCATTAAAACCTTTTAAATAGTAAAGGTTTGCCCTCCAAATCTTTCTTCGGCGTTTTACAAAACTTCTTGTTGTTCCTGCTGCAAATCGTCGATACCAGTTCCTGCCCCCGATTTTTAAGCCCTATAAAATTACCAAAATAGCAAGAAAACAACGTGGGAACCTAAAGGACATTTTTTTGTCATTCTTGACTACTAAGGAGGAGCCATACCAGGCGCGTAGCTACGTTTACGTCTAAACGCCCGGGCGTACACATGAATTTTGGAGACAAAATATTTTAATCTAAATAAATTAAAAAGAACTGGTGAAAAGCACATGAATCTTGTAACTATTTCTTCAATGGTTTGTAATTGGAGATAAAAGTGACAAAATTTACTTTTTAGTCAAATTGTGTCATATTATATACATGTACTAGTATTTGTTCATTTCTGTCAAAGTCTGAATCTGCTGTGAATTCTTATAAATTATTTCCTATTTTTTAAATCAGTCCATTATCTGCTGAGATACGACATGTAATTTGTTTTTTTTTATATTACCCCTGACCATCTATGAATTTATTTCATGTGTCTGTTTGAGAAATGTGTGTATAAAATCTGGAGAACATTAGATGGAGTCAAAATAATTATAACAACGACAACATTGAGATGTAGACAGTAAAGACTTGCTATTTTACTATCTCTAAGGTTTTGGATTTTCTATTCTACCCCACATTTCCTTTTAAACATATTTTACAGTAACTGGTTTGGATGTTTATCTCTAAAACCAATGAACATTAGATTGCAAATCAACAGTATGTTGTATATGATTTTGAACTAACTTTCTGTAACTGCAGTACTCCTACTCTTTATTTCGGTGCATTGTGTCTTTTGTTTTATTTTTATGTTTTTGTTTGTGCCTCGTACCGATCTTTTGATTTCAGCCAATTGCAACTGATGTTTACAGTTTGTTCTTATGTTCTGCTATAACACCACTGTTCCAGGTTAAGGGAAAGTTGGGCGCTCACAAACAAGTTAAACCCCGTCACATTCTTGATGTGCATGTTCCGGGTCAGGAGCCTGTCTATCAGTTGTTGTCGTTTGTTCATGTCTGTCATATTTGTTTTTCTTTTGTTTTGTTATAAATTTAGCCGTTAAGTGTTTCGCAATTTTCATGTTGGGGCCTTTTATAGCCGACCATACGGTATGTTTTTTTTTCTCATTGTTGACGGCCATACGATGGCATATAATTGCTTACTACTTCTTCATTTTAACTCTGGTGGATACTGAGTTGTCTCATTAGCAATCATACTACATCTCCTAGTCATTTTTATAACAATGAATAAATTAAACATAAAAAGTAAACAAATTAAACTCTAAAGTATGTTGCTATTGATGAGTTTTAATGATAGAAATGGTATCTCTTTCTCGATAATGCGTGAGCTTTCGGGGGGCTTTGTCCCCTTTAAATCCCCTAACAGGAGGTCCGCTGCCCATTTCCCGCTGGGGACCCTCATAACCCTCGCCGAGGTTCGGGCGAACACTTGAAAATGGCCTAGCTACGCCACTGCATACAGGCTTGGCATTGGAATCGTTAAATATGACAATCAATGAAAATTTTGGTTATTCTATAATGAGATAAACATTATAAGCAATATATCAGCCTGTCTCCATTCCTCACATGGGAATGAAGGAATCAAATACTTTCGATCAAACAAGGCCGTAGACAAAGGGTTTTGTCATAGTGAAAGTTCCTCCATTGTTAAATTTTTATCCATGGAGGTCCCTGGACTATATTGAGGTTAATTATCTGATTATTTATGCACATAATTAATGCACATTTTAGAAAGTTTTATAAATAATCATTTCAGTATTGTATTTAATAGATGATAACTGTTTCTTGCAGTTTCATAATAAAGTAGAACAGTATAGAAAAGGAAAGGTTGGAAGATCCTATACTATGTATAAAGAATTTGACAGACACCTGAGATATACATTGTGATATATATATACAAGGTACCTGAATTATCTACAATTATTAGGTAGTTAACATACGGTAGATAATAATGTCAGTTTACACTGGCACTTTTATAGAAGTGCAATGATTGTTTGGCTCCATTGTTATGTTTACAATTGAGCATCCATACAATAATTGACTTGAGACACTAATCAGCCTTTCGACATCGTTATAGTAGAAGGATCTTTAGTAGTTTTCTTTTGATTTTGGACCTGAAAGAATTCACAAACTTAAACTATACAATACAATAAAAAACTATTGTTGCAGGAGTTATAAATTTTAAACGGTAGAAAAAACAAGTTTGTGATGGTAGGAACACTGTAACCCTCATTTTTTATTTCAAAACAGAATTTGTACCAATTAGAAGTACAATTTTACCATTGTAATTGAATGGGATCAACAAATCAAATTACAATATACAATGAATTTTTCAGTGTTTTATACAGATGAAGGTAGATATGCATTGTTAAGCATTGTTAATTTTTTACAATTACCACTAAAAAAACTAGAGTGCTTTATAATATACAAAAAGATTTCAACAACTCTTGAGCATGTAACTGAGCATCTCATTTTCGATCTGTTAACTGTTCTGAGAGTCGGAACTATTCGTTTTTTTTAAAGATTTTGACAGAAAAGTTCTGAAAATTTGACTAGAAAAGTACTCACCTATGACAGTCTATCTTATTTCAATATATATATTCTGGAACTATCTGCAATTCCTCCTAAACCAATGAATGGATTTCAATGAAACTCTCACAGATTCTTAATGATATAATACCATTGTGCACCTTCTATTTTCTTTTTGATCAGAACGATTCCAAGGGTTTTCCTAACCAAAGCATGGACTTTTGTATCCTCTACTCCCTTAAATCCTTTATTACTTTCTCACAATCAAAACCATATCATGCACCTCTATTTTGTTTATTACCAGACTCATATTTTTTGACTAAAGTATGGACTTTCATTGCTTTATTGAGGTACCCATTTTATTTCTGCAACTGTTTCTAAACCTCTTATTACAATTTATTGAAACTTTCCCACAATCACAACCATGTAATGCTTTTTTGCGCCTCCTATTTTTTTTATCTCAATTATTTTGCGGATTTCCCTTACCACAACATGGACTTTGCAAGGGGTAGGGATATCGTTTTGTGATCTTTGCTCATTGTATCTTTAGTATTTAAAGTAAATCTGGAGTCTTTTTCTGAACATCCCTTCTAAGCATGTTGCAAAAATACTTGGTTTAAAAATATTTGACCAAGTATCATTCAATAAACAACAAAAACATCTAAAACTTTAAATTTAAAGATAAAACTATCAAAAAGTATGTGTCGTTAACTGTATTTGTAATTTTCAGCAAAAATATTTTATAATTCAAGGGCAGACAATTGTACTGAATTTGATAGGACAATTTGTGTTTTTTGATTTTTCAAGAAAATAAGGCCAGTAACCCTCTATTCTTATTTGACATCTCGAAGTATTTATAAATAACAAATTTCTCATTGAATTTTAACCAATTCTATCGTTTAATATTTCCTCAATAAGAAAAAATAAACTTTCCCCTATATAACCCATATACAACAACTGTAATTTCGTTTATTTCAATGTATTTTATCAGAAAAACTACAATAAGGGGGGTGTTTAATGACATTGACTACCCATTAGGTTCTTGCATTGTCAGGTCCGGGGGCCCAGTTTTTATACTGAAAATTGGAAAACATTGATCCAGAAGTCTTTTACAGAAGTGTAAGAAAAATCTATCGTTGAAAATTTAGACACCCCAGCTATCTTGATTTGTTTTAAAGAAATGTTTAAAAAGCATCGATGAAACATCATTACTGATTTTAAATTATCTCCCTTAACTAGATCTACCTTAATTAAACTACAGATCGAAGAACACCAATCCCTCTTGTGGATATAAGTGCCAAAAACTGTATGTGTGGATCTTCACTGTTTTTTTAAAACAAATTGTTATGATACAGCAATCTTTCTTTTTTCTTTTCAGAAGTTTCATGGAGATGTGTGAAGGAAAGAAATAAATGGACAAATATACTCAAAAGAGAACTGTGATATTTTTATAAACAATACTCTGATGTTATTGTGTTATGTACATTATTTTATTTTTAAATCTAAGTCTTTGTAAAGCGTCATTCTTTAGTATACCATAGTTTTGTGTATCTAGTTTGAAAGAGAGTTGATCTTTTTGTTGTTTGTTGCTTAGTAGTCTTCTGGTATATATTTCTCTACTGGTTTCTACTTGAAGGAAACTCAATTTTAACAAATATCCCAACTTTATATTAATAAAAAAGTTATATGACTAGTGTAATTATCAGTGACAGAGTCCATCACTCTACACTTATAATAGTAGACAGTTGACATTTTCTCACTTGGTATTGACATTTTGACATAAAAAATACCATTGCTCTATTGTAGATAATTGTCCCCGCGTAACGCATTGCGGGGACATGGAAATCTGGTGTCCGTCCGTCCGTCCGTCTGAGGTCTGTCCGTCCGGTCTTTTAGTGCTCTCAGATGAACAATTCTTGAAAATCAGTGCCGATCATTTATGTTTAAAGAGTTATGCCCCTTGGACATATTAATTTGGTTGAAAATTGCATCGTTAGTGCTTTCATGTGTACAATTCTTGCCAGAATTTTATGAAACTTATGTCATAGGTTTATATTAGCAATGTGTTTGACAAGTTCGAAAATCAGTGTCGATCAATTATTTTTAAAAGAGTTATGCCCTTGGAAACATTAATTATATTGAAAATTGCATGGTTAGCGCTCTCAATTGTACAATTCTTGCCAGATTTTTATGAAACTTATATCATAGGTTTAAATTAGCAATGTCTTGAAACGAACTTTGAAAATCAGTGCCAATCAATTTTTTAGAAAGAGTTATGCCCTTGGAAACATTAATTATATTGAAAATTGCATCGTTAGCACTCTCATGTGTTCAGTTCTTGCCAGATTTTTATGAAATTTATATCATAGGTTTATATAAGCAATGTCTTTGATACTTTCGAAAATAAGTTCTGGTCAAATATTTTTTAGCGAGTTATGCCTTTGGAAATATAAATTATAATGGAAATCACATTGCATTTGCTCTGAAGCCTTCATTTCTCGTAAGATATTAATAAAAGTTTTAAAGAACAAAAAAAAGTGCTTTTTAGTTATTGCTCTTGTACCTTGGATAGATAAATTATGTGCAACGCGGGGACATTGGCACTTTTGTTTTTTTTAATTTTTTAAATGAATTGTGGTTTGACTATGGCTCGAAAAATTATTCATTTAAAAAAAAATATCCCAACTGAAATTAAATAATTAATCTTGCATTTTGTCCTTTCTTCAAATATCACAAAAATAAATGCATGCAATAACATCTGAATTTAAAGTACATCATTTCTAATTTCATTTTTGTCTTTGTTATTATAACAGTTATTCGAAAAATCTCATCAGATGACTTTTATAGGTCTGTTCTATGTTCCTTTGGAATTTCAACCAAAGATGAAGAACTGGATCTTCCATCACTATATTGGATACCTAAACTACATAAGTGTCCTTACAAACAACGGTATATTGCTGGGTCTTCCAAATGCTCCACGAAACCTCTTTCTAAATTATTAACATCTATTTTATCAGCAATCAAAGCCGGGCTCCAAAGTTATTGTGAAACTGCCTATTCTAGAGGTGGCGTGAATCAGATGTGGATACTAAAAAATTCCAAAGATCTTTTAGAGTACATACAATCTAAGACTCTCTCATCTTGCAATAGTATTAAAACATTTGACTTTTCTACACTTTACACAAGTATTCCCATTCCAAACTAAAGACAAATTGAAAGAGTTGGTATTACTTTGTTTCATTAAAAAGAATGGCGAACGTAGATACAAGTATCTTGTCTTGGGGAGGGATAAATCCTACTTTGTAAAGAATCACTCTGATTCAAACAAAAAATTCTCTGAAACTGACATTATCAAGATGCTTGATTTCTTGATTGACAACATATTTGTTACGTTTTGAGGACGTGTTTTTCAACAGACTGTCGGAATTCCAATGGGAACCAATTGTGCCCCTCTTCTTGCCGACTTGTTTCTTTATTATTATGAGGCTGACTTCATACGGGAACTTCTTAGGAAGAAAGATAAGAAGTTAGCAATATCCTTTAACTCTACGTTCTGCTATATAGATGATGTTCTCTCACTAAATAATACAAAATTTGGTGACTATGTTGAACGAATCTATCCCATCGAACTAGAGACAAAGGATACTACAGATACAGTTAAGTCGGCCTCATATCTTGACTTACATCTAGAAATTGACAATGAGGGTCGGTTGAAAACAAAACTTTACGACAAAAGAGATGATTTCAGCTTCCCAATTGTGAATTTTCCATTTCTATGTAGCAACATTCCAGCAGCGCCTGCATACGGAGTATATATCTCCCAATTGATACGATATTCCCGGGCTTGTGTTTCCTATCATGATTTCCTTGATAGAGGATTGCTGCTCACAAGGAAGCTATTAAACCAAGAGTTCCAAATGGTGAAGTTGAAATCATCCTTCGTAAATTTTACGGACGCCATCACGAGTTGGTTGGCCGTTATGGAATAACCGTTTCACAGATGATATCGGATATGTTCCTTATGTCGTAACTACAATACCCTTCCCTTTTCACAAATGTGACTTACCGAATTAGACTATTTACCGGATTTGTAATAACATAAGCAACACGACGGGTGCCACATGTGGAGCAGGATCTGCTTACCCTTCCGAGCACCTGAGATCACCCCAGTTTTTGGTGGGGTTCTTGTTGTAGTCTTTAGTTTTCTATGTTGTGTCATCTGTACTATTATTTGTCTGTTTGTCTTTTTATTTTTGGCCATGGCGTTGTCAGTTTGTTTTAGATCTATGAGTTTGACTGTCCCTCTGGTATCTTTCGTCCCTCTTTTATGCAATCTGTAACAATTATTTAAATTGTTTCATACAAAATCAATTATGAAGGTAAATCCAGAAAAGCGCTTCGGACGCAGACATTTATAACATGTTGTTTTCATTTTTGTAGCACTGGGTGGATACCTCTGCTGGTGGACTATCAGTCCCTGAGGGTATCATCAGCTCAGTAGTCAGTATTTCGGTACTGACATGATTTATAACAAACCTTTCTAAAATTGTCCGTTAATAAATTTTGAAATAATAAGAAACTAAGGTTTAAACTCCCTTTAGCAAAGTTGACCATAGATGGATTTGGCTATCTTTTTGTCCTTTTTAAATGATATAGCTCTTCAAAGGTTTCGGTTCTAATACATCCTTGGCTTTCAAATATACGGCTTTGAGCGTTCCTGATGAAGGCAAATCCAGAAAAGCACTTCGGACACATAAAATTTATAATCTGTTGTTTTTATTTTTATAACCATTTGTTTCCCATTTTGTATTGTTTGGATCTTTATAGCTGACTAAATGGTATAGGTTTTCACATTGTTGAAGGCCTTATGTTGACCTATAGTTGCTTAAAAATCCTGTTCCTCTGGACTCTTCTGGATAGTTGTCTCATCGGCAATCATACCACATCTCCTTATTTTATATTGTATATTATAAATTATAAGAACATACCTGTACCTTAATGAAGTAAGTTTTGAATTTTCTAAAGTGTTGTTATGAGCTAATTTATATATCAGTTTGAATAAGAAGTTAGGAAATTGATTTAATATAGTTCATTGTAGAAATTTTTAATCTTTTAATCAAGAATTTCTAATGGGTCAGAGTAATTATATTTCTTAGGATGTATAATAAGAAATAAATTGATGTATCTTTTCATCACACAAAATCCCTATATGCACAAGACTAAAACAAAGGAACAGCACTTTTATTGTTGATCAAGATGTCATTGCCAGAGTGAGACCTTCAACATTTAGTTTTAAAGCACTGGTTAGATGTCCATATCAATATATTTGTGCTTTGCAGAACTCAGTCTGGTTAGATCAACAATATGTTATAAAGTAAAATAAAAATCTGTCAAAACAATCGTAACAGATGTTATTATAAATAGCTGAAAATCTCGTCCAACATACAGAAGGAATACAGACATTTAGACAACCACAGGGCACAATAGTAAAAACTTCATGTTACTGATGAAAGCTGTTGGGGACTATATAAGAAAATGGGTAAGCGTGAGCTAGATGAGCAAAACTGGACAGTATATCGCTTTATGGAGGACCAAAGCTGTATTCATGCATTCAGAGCACACAGGTTTCTAACCCTTACAAGAAGCCTAAAGTTGTGGATGCTTTATCCTCTCTTCACGACAAATGTGTTGCTGTTCCAGCAGACAAATCCTTAAACAATATTGTTATTATAGGCAAAAATCATTATTTGAAATGTCTAACAAACGAAATTAAAATTCCAAAATATACCTCTATCAAACCATTCATAAAAAGGAGATTTAAAATTACAAATCCGTTCTTCTCTCCTTTTGTATTAGCATAAAAGGACAACAAAATCTCGCATCTATTTACTGTACACCTTAAAGTCACAAAATCCTAATAAAGAACATTATATATCTGGGTTGTCAAGAAATTTTAAGTATCTTTCTCAAGTTATTTCTACAGTAAAGAGGGCCTTCAGAAATTTTGGGATGAGATTTTTCAATCACTGGTTTCAATCATATGTGGATTCTTAAAAATTCTAAAGATGTACTCCAAAATCTCCAATCTTATCTTAAAAATTGGCAATAATTCAAAACTAGATTTTTGTACGCTTTATACTCGTGACTGCTATTTTCTTATGCTTAATTGAAAGATCCACAACATTGTCCCATTAAAGTAATCCTTTTCTACAAATATGGGAATAATAGATACAAAGTCCTTATTTGAAGTAATAAAAATCTGACTTTAAGCGTCAGGTAGACTGTGCTAATCCGAGGAAGTTAACTAGAAACAATGGAAAAATGGTTCAGAATCTATCTATTGCAGAATAATACAACAAGGAAATCACCACTATACAGGAAGTTAGCACAACTGATGACAAAGTACATTTGTAGTTGCATAATTTTCAATCTAGATAAATTTATTTGATTTATATGACAATATACATTACGTAAGTATGAATAGCATTTTAATTATTGCTTGAAATTTAAATGTGAAATATCGAGTTATTTCTCTTTTTATTATAAGTTGCAATTACCAGAGTTAATACACTTTTCAATTTATTTTATCGCTAATCTTACAACACTAAATTTCTGTATTCAATCATTTAAAATTCGTAAGGGTTCCGCGGAACCCAGTGTCTCACCTACTTTGGCTGTTGTCTATGTTTTCAGTGTGATAGGGAATGCACATAATAGATTTACAGTTAATGAAATAAAACGTTTGAAATATATGAAAAAAGTTATGCTTGCAAAAAAAGGAATAAGTATGCAATCAAATCTACGACGACAGAATGTAGGATCGCTATGTCTCGCTTTTGCGACAAAAGTCGCAGGCTCAACAAAAATGGGGAAAAATTATTAAAAATTTTCCTCTAGATACTATCTTTTGATTGTAAGAAGCTTCTGTACAAGTTTGGTAAAAATCCAGGATGGTTTATGAATCCAATAAATACTTTAAAAACTTTAACTGCAGACTGTGTGTAATGTTAACTGGAAGAAAAAAGTCCATTTATAAGTTATATACAGAAAAACAGGAAATAAATTTTACAAAATTTCCTTCTAGATACTAGCTTTTGATCATAAACAAGCTTCTGTCCAAGTTTGGTACAAATCCAGGATAGTTTAAGAAAGTTATTAAAATTTTCAAAACTTTAACCACAGAGTGAATGTAATATTAACTGACAGAAAAACTAAGTTCATTTATAAGTAAAATACGGATAAACAGGATTTTTTTACAAAATTTACTTCTGGATACTATCTTATGATCATAAACACGCTTCTGTCCAAGTTTGGTAGAAATCCAGGATATTTTAAGAAAGTTATTAAAATTTTAAAATTTTAACCACAGAGTGAATGTAATGTCAACTGGCAAAAAAACTAAGTCGATTTATAAGAAAATACGGATAAGCAGGATTTTTTTACAAAATTTACTTCTGGATACTATCTTATGATCATAAACAAGCTTCTGTTCAAGTTTGGTAGAAATCAAGGATATTTTAAGAAAGTTATTAAAATTTTAAAACTTTAACCACAGAGTGAATGTAATGTCAACTGGCAAAAAAACTAAGTCGATTTATAAGAAAAATACGGATAAACAGGATTTTTTTACAAAATTTACTTCTGGATACTATCTTATGATCATAAACACGCTTCTGTCCAAGTTTGGTAGAAATCAAGGATATTTTAAGAAAGTTATTAAAATTTTAAAACTTTAACCACAGAGTGAATGTTATGTCCACTGGCAAAAGACTAAGTCCATTTATAAGAAAATACGGATAAGCAGGATTTTTTTACAAAATTTACTTCTGGATACTATCTTATGATCATAAACACGCTTCTGTCCAAGTTTGGTAGAAATCAAGGATATTTTAAGAAAGTTATTAAAATTTTAAAACTTTAACCACAGAGTGAATGTAATGTCAACTGGCAAAAGACTAAGTCCATTTATAAGAAAAATACGGATAAGCAGGATTTTTTTACAAAATTTACTTCTGGATACTATCTTATGATCATAAAGAAGCTTCTGTCCAAGTTTGGTAGAAATCAAGAATAGTTTAAGAAAGTTATCAAAATTTCAAAACTTTAACCACAGAGTGAATATTTGTGGACGCCGCCGCCGCCGCCGCCGCCGCCGCCGACGACGACGACGGAATGTAGGATCGCTATGTCTCGCTTTTGCGACAAAAGTCGCAGGCTCGACAAAAATCAGCAAAACTACGATGCAGACGGAAAACACAAAAGTAGGTGATCATGGGTAAATAATTCCGCCTTCTGTCCGGAATTTTTTAAATTTCTTTCTCAAAAGTCTTTACTTATAGTTACAGGAAGGATGCAATAGCACTTCTTCAAGAACTTACTTCTCTTGCAATGTTTAGTGCTGTAAAGAGTCGAAAACAACTACCGGATGAATTTTTCTTTCTGTTTTATGCTTATGCATATGTTTTGCAAAAGTTGGAAAAAGTAATGATAAAACCAGGTTCAACCAACCATTTTTCTCTCGGTTTTAGTTTGTAACCCGGATTTGTTTTCTCTTAATCAATGTATGGCTTTTGAACAGCGGTATACTACTGTTTCCTTTATATATGTACCAGTATAATTTTACTATCAATTTCAACCTATAACAAAATTCTGGAATCAGCTTTTGAAAATATTCAATACTTAGTTGTTTTTTCCATCGAATTAATTTTATTTGGAACAGACGAAATAAGTGTTGGACATAATACAATCCCAATCTACATAAGAAAATGCCTGTACGAAGTCAGGAATATGACAGTTGTTATCCATTCGTTTGATGTGTTGTTATTTTCTTTTTTTGCCATTTGATTGGGGACTTTCCTTTTGAATTTTCCTCGGAGTTCAGTATTTTTGTGATTTTACTTTTTTTCAGAACTATACATAGTTATGTACGGAATTCTCCTTTTATTCATACACTAACACATGCTATTATTGACAATATTATCACTGACCGCGCTCTGTTTTGTATAACATTGAATTTGATATCACATTGTATCAATGGGAGCGTCTGCCAAAGGAAATAGGTCATAAATAAAATTCAAAATCGCGTTATCATCACACAGAAATTTATACACAAGGGTGAGAACACAAAAAGCTGAGGTATGTTTATAAATTAATTAAGCTATTACATTTGTATAATTAGCCGTTTAAAACTTATGTTTAAAGGATAATTCTCTTTTGATTGAATTTTGGTGCTCTTTGATATTAAAACACCGAATGATATATATTTTACACAGCAAAATATACACATAATCATTCAAATAAACGATCATTATTTGATATATTATGTGTATAACACACGAAAGTACAATATATACTCTAGTGCATGTTGATATAGAAATAATTATGAAAATACAATGACAAATGCACATGCAGTTGAGATATACGGCATGATATGTAATAACTGGGATTGCATATTTGACATCTTTTAATGTCTCTAAGGAAACAAAAGTATTAAATCAAGAGAATACAGCAAATTGTAATAAAAGGACATTCTGCAGTTTGATGTAAAAGCTTTTAAAGACATATTAATAAAATGTCCCGGATAAAGTTTAACATGTTTAAGTAATTCATAATCTTTATTATAAAACATCCTATTTCTATATGACTTACATTTGACAAAGACATCATAAAGGATGAGTTTTGCGCACATGTCCTTTACTAAGCAAAAGCAAGGCCATATGTTATACCTTTGTAACATAACTAATTATTTAAAACACAAATAGTCATAAAATATTTACAATTATTATAACAGTTTAAATATCATGCATTGTCATGCGGATGGTAAAACACAAGTACTGAAAAGCTTGACGTATAACCATGATAAGGAAGATAGAAAACAAGACAGACATATATAACAAATAAAGTTTATATATAAAAAAAAAAAAAATAGTCACAGCCATTATTCTTATACAGCTGCAAGAGCTTAACTATTATATCGTAAATTTTTATCACATGCAATATATTTTAGATCAATTTCGAAGCTCATGATAAAAATTTCCCAAAAATCAAAGACGGTGGACCTTAAAGACTTATTAGAGAAACTTTAAGCATTTAACCTAAGCAGACGGATGCGGGATAAAAGTATGCTATTTTTACGGTAACGTAGTGTAACCTCTAATTAACTAAACTGTTAGTTGGGAGGTGGCCGTTGTTTATCTGTGGTGTACATGTTGTAATGTACTATTATATTATTTATTTATGTGTTTCTCTGTCCTGAGTGTTCTTGCGTTTATTTGTACTGTATTCTTGTCACGTAATGTCATTTTAGCGGTATTTTTAAAATTGCCATATAAGCGGAAGGTTTGGCTAGCCATACAACCAGGTTCAATCCACCATTTTTCTTAAAATGTCCTGTACCAAGTCAGGAATATGGCAGTTGTTATCAAATAGTCCGTTTCTATGTATGTTGGCGTTTGTTTTGTTGCAGTTCAGTGTTTCTGCTGTTCCGTTGTTTTCCTCTTATAGTTGATGTGTTTCCCTCGGTTTTAGTTTGTAACCCAGATTTGTTTTCTCTTAATCGATTTATGACTTTTGAACAGCGATATACTACTGTTGCCTTTATTTAGTATACTTCTAAAAATTAACATCACTTTATGTCATATCAATATGCATGTAGAAATGAATCACGTTATTTACAAGATAAAATAAAATTGTGCAATACAAATTATTTAGAAATCATTTTATATCAATTATTTTGTCACAACAATACATGTTTTGTTCTGAAATGTGAATGAAGACCGACAGAAAGAAGGTTTATCTGCTCAACAGCAAAGTAAGCGTATTTTGCTAAACATGGAGTAGAAATTGATTAAAACTTGTTTTCCGGCCGTATTAAAGAATTTTGGAAGGCTGATTTAAATAGCACAACTAAAACATTTTTCATCATTTCTGAGTGCAGGAATAAAGACAAGAAAATCAAATTCCACAGCGACATCAAGCTTCATTGTAGGAACGACATCAAGCTTCCGTGTAGGAAATAGGCCCATGATGAGAGTAGTGAACATTGATAGACTAATACGTTATCATTGTATAGTTATTGAATCAACGAAAGCATTTAGTTGAAATTATTAAAGGTTGATCTGAATAAAGCCTGACGGAAACATCTCATGCAGTCTTAGTGCATAAAGCTTTTACTAGAATGTGCCATCACAATTAAGGAACGGGAAAAAGTGGCAATCACAAACAATAATTGAGCCTTCTCATGGGGTTTTGATTATGTGATTACTTGGCCGTTTTATAGTGATTATTTGATTACCAGACCAAATATTTCATGATTATTTGATTATTTGATAATATTGGCGAAAAATTTGTGACTATGTGATTACTTGGACACCCCATGAGGGCCTCATAATTCGTTGACAAATAGATAACACCATTGCCAACATAAATAGACGAGACACAGAACATTACAACATCTAATCGACCCCTTTCCCTCCCCGGAGAGTACGACGTCATTTTATTTGACTGAAAATACGTCTGTTACGTCTGAATATGTAATTGTTAATTAAAGTACGTAATTTAAAGGTCATTTATAGGTCGTATCGACGTCGAAAATTACGTCAGGAAGACTTATTTGAAATCCATCCATTTCTACGTAAAAATAGTGTTAGTAAGTTACGTAAACGAGACTAAAATTACTTTCAAGTTACCTTGTACTGACGTAATTGTGTTTGCTGGAAACATACTGCCCTTGCATGAAGGTGTTAGGGTAGATTAACACATGAGGAAAATTTTTTCACCGAGTGTGTTAATCACCCTAACACCTTCATCCAAGGGCAGTATGTTTCCATTTTAACATTATTTAATCGTCTCTTTTCAAATGTTTTTCGTCTAAAAGAATTATTATTGTTTATGAATAACAATGGATAATTCAATATATGTTTTGCTTAATATTTTTATTAATTAATATAAAAATAAGGAGATGAGACAACTATCCACCAAAGTTTAAATGAAGTGGATGTAAGCAATTATAGGCAACCGTACGTCCTTCAACAACGAGAAAACCCATACCGTACAGTCGGCTATAAAAGGTATATTATGATATCATTTTTCAATATTGCAATATAAAGTATTCCTATTTTGTAATTTAATCAGATTTGAAATAATTGCAACTATAATATAAAAAGGTTTAGCAAGGATTTGTATAGTAGACTATAATGAACTCGATAGATTTCCTCTCTCTATAGATATTATTACTCATATGTACACATACCAGCATCGAATCGAAAAAGATGGTTAGTGGAATGAAATAGTACAAACTTCTCATTTCTTTCTACAGAAAAAATAGAGGTAATATGTTTTGATATCTATAATTATTATCTTCATTAAATTATTACACAAGTGTATATTTTTTCATTAACTATTGAAGATAACTTTTTAATTCAATGTGCTCTTGAGGTAGCTTATAAATATCTATAAACGAAATCCTTGGTAGCAGATTTCCGTAACATTGGAACATATCTAAAATATATATGTTTATCTGTGTGTGTATTTATGCGTAAGTGTGAGTTGTCTAAAATATATATATGTTTTGCTGATTGTTAAACAGAGATAAAGAATAAAAATATCGGATCCAATTTGTTGCAACAGATTGAAACGTAAACAAAGTATCAGTTAATATTGCTATATTTCATATATTATGGGATCATGTACTAAAGTAGCTATATGATATGCTCATCAAATGTTTAATTATCGTACTAGTACGGATAACTTTCAAATGGCATATTTTACTTATTTCACATGCATGCTTGACTATTCCATTTATAAAAAAAAATCCACATTTTATTAACTTATATGATGTTTAAATCACTTTAAAACACCAACTGCATATTATACAGGTACCAACATTTACACTGTTACATATATACAGAATAGTTTGCAATAAAAAATTCTTATACGCTTCTTTTATCTGATAGTAAATTGATTGGTTCCTAAATTCTCACTGTTTTCATAGCACTTAATTTGTATATATGACATTCAACCTATGCCAACATATTATCTATCTTATCTAAATTCTAAAATATTTGCAAAGGTTGAATTTACCATATATACTGACGTTAGCATGAAAGAGATCACTTGTAGTTTATCAATTACATCCATTGTAATCAAATATCTTACATTAATATACTGTATTTACCACTATTATTCCTAAACTCGTCGTTTATTCATAAAACAACGTTTTAGGGTTCTATATTCTCCCAAATCAATCAACCTGTCAATATTAAATGGGAGGAGCTTTATGCCTTTTCGGAATGAACGAAATGTTTTACTTTTTGTATTAAGATCGGATAAAGAAGAGTGAAGAACAATGTTAATGACATATGAAGTTGAAAATAGGTAAAATTAATCGACACTCTGCTTTTATTTGCAAGAACGAGGTAAGATTGAAATTGCTTTTAACTATTAACTTTTACACTGACAGCAGTAGGAGAAACACAGGGTTCCGCGTAACATTTTACGATTTTTGAATTCTTGTCAACGGAATCAGACTGCCTAATACATCTTAGAACTGTGCCAATGGCAAATTATTGTAAACATTCTGACCATATTATGTGTCTCTGATATAAGATGCGTAAGATGTAAAAATATGACGTTTTGTGAAAGTGAGAGATCACTGCAAACGTGTTTATCAAAACAACTGCGAAATGTACATTTAATTAAAAGGGCCAACGGAACATCGCCATCAATGACAGTAAATTAGACTAAAGAAAGGTTCATTTTCTTGTTTGTAATGAACTGAATTTTGAAAATTACGATGAGGTATTCTAATATGGTGGTGGTGGTGGTGATGATTTTAGGTGGGGGTTCTAATAAACCTAGGTACAAAAAACAGCGGTTCTTTAAAGCTTGATTCAGTAAAAGAAAGTTATTATGTGGATATAGTGGAAAACATTGAAAACTAGATTATCCAGAGAGAATTTGTTATCATAACGACTGTAGGTATTATTAAAACATTTATAAAGTGGCATTTCGTTAAATCTATAGGGGACTTACACAATAATTAATAACAATAAATTAAGTCTGTGTGAAAATGGACAGTTGAAGTTTTAGTACTTTTTGGTTTGAGTCGAACGCTAACGGATAATGCTGAAATAAGGATTAAAAACCTTGGCTATACTTCTTTCTGAATAATAAAATGAGGTTATCAAAGTATTAAAATGACAAGGCACTTCTTTCAATCTTTTTACCTATACACCTTTATATTAGTTACAGGTTCATAGGTAAAAATTCAAAAACAAGTGCCTGCGCAACGTTACATTAAAACCTTCCATCAATGTGTAGTTTAATTCACATGAATTAAAAAAGATGTTTGGTAAACGTCCATGAAGCAGCAACTGAACGACACAAACAATCAAATGACATTTAAGCTGTCAACATATACAGTATGTTATAATATGTTGGTGTCTATACAATATGTTGACATTTTTACTTATCGTGACTGTTTGTTTTGTTCACACATTGTTGTCAATATACATGAATTTTATGTGACTGTCGTACAAGTTATGGGTTTAGCTACCTATAAAACTAGGTTTTGTCCCCATTTTCTACATAAGGAAATACCAGTACCAAGTCCGGAATATGACAGTTGTTTTCCATTCGTTTGATGTGTTTGAACTTTTGATTTTGCCATTTGATAAGGGACTTTACGTTTTGAATTTTTCTTGGAATTCGGTGTTTTGTTATTTTACTTTTAACCTCCAAATTGCCCCAAATCTGAAGAAGTTGGAATAAATTTACAAAAGGAGAACAATCCTTTAAATAATTTAACTTTTAACATCCCGGAGATAGTTATATCACTATTAGAATACATTGTCACAATATGTAATGGTTGTAGGCACACTATAAAAATGAGATATAGTATGATTGCCATATAGTTTTCTATTCACTAGTGTCCAAATGATGTATATATAAGCAACCATAAATCACTGTAAGGCATAAAACAATGAGAAAAATCCATACCGTTTAGTCAGCTTCAAAAGCTCCTGACATGAAAAATGTGAAGCCTGTCAAACAAGAAAACCAACAACCTATTCATGGATGATAAACAAAATAAAACGAAAATCAAAGATGACAGCAACCAAAGATAACAAATGATTTGCAGCCTCCCGACATAGAACAGGTAACACATAAAGAATGTAGCGTGGTTAAACACGTTTGTGGGTGCTCAAGCTTCCCTAATCTGAGGCAGTTATCTAAGGGCACAACAATAGAAAGAAAAATAAAATCATTTGGAAAAATATTACATAGTACAGATCAATGAACAATTCTTAATCCAAATCATTACATTTCATTTATAGATGGCAATGAGTAAAGAAGAACTTCGAATAGTTTTACTTGGTAAAACCGGAACAGGTAAGAGCAGAACTGGAAACACGATACTTGGACTCAAATACGGTGATGAAATTAAACCGTTTGAATTTGCCTGTAAAGGGTCATCTGTAACGAAAGAATGTACGGAAAAAGAAAACATTAGATTCGGTAGAAAATTAGAATCATTGACACACCAGGAGTGTTCGATACTGACAAGAAACTCGATAATCATAAGACGCAAGAAGAAGTTAAGAAGTGTATTGTATATACCTTTCCTGGACCACATGTTTTAGCACTCACTGTTCCTGTTGGTCGTTTTACTACTGAAGATATACGAACTTTGAAGCATTATATTCAGTACTTTGGCCTTGACCTTCTGAATTATGTAATTATTATTTTCACAAAATACGATCTTTGGGAAAGTGATTATGAAGACAGAGGTGAAGATGTGCCAAGCATTGAGGAATATATTGACACGCTACCCGAGTATCTGAGAAATGTTTTGAAATACTGTGATAACAGGTTCGTCACATTGAACAATAAGATAAGAAACGACGAACAAGTAGAAAAATTGCTTGCAGTTATTGACCAAATGATTGAAAAAATGACCAAAAATATTATACAAATGCGAATTACGATCAAGCTGCGAAACTAATGCAACTTGTTTCTGATAGAAGAGACCTTGCGAAAAAATACATGACAGCGAATGGATCAGAAGCTTTTTACAAGATAATGCTGTATATGTATGAAATACCACCAAATCACCCCTTGTTCGACGAGTCCGATTTTCAAATTCCTGAGTAAAGACATAAAATAAATGCTTGCTGTTATATATATTTATTTGTTCTTGCAATTAAACTTACTTTATAACAACATTATAATTAGGATTTGTACAAGATGTTTCTATTTACTTTTGTCTTCTTGTAAGTTTTGTCCTAAAAAGGGTTAAAAAGCTTGAATTCATTAGAGTGTAAAATCCACCAAACAAACCAAATATGTTGTCAATAAAAAGTAAACTTGTTTATGCAATTAATATGATTTAATGAAAGTTTTTTCTCGACATATAGCAAGGAATTATATCTGCGTTCCCATACCCATGGAAGGAACATATAAAAGTCATCCAAGATACCAGGCTTATAATTAAGACCATACGCGCGTGTTTTAAGAGACATCTCATCAGTAGCGCTAGATTCAAACTTGCGTTTTGAATACTTTCAACATTTTATTTATAGACAACTTAAATTGTCACCGTATGAGTTTGATGTCTTGAAAGTTCAGGAGTTGCTGTGAACTTCACTGAATATACCCTCAGGGACCTAAACTCCGCCAGCACTGGTATTGACTCGGGTTTAGTAAAATTACGCCACAATGGGCAAGACTTTTTGAGCATCGAAACTGCTATTGCATTCATTTCGTAAGTTGAACACTCATTTCTTCTACATAAGACCAATCAGTGGAACTCGAATCAAAAGTTGAAGACAACATTTTTACATGAATTCAACTTCCGCCGTAAATCAAATTTTCCTTCAAAATTAAGCATTCTTCACAATTGTGTTAAAAGAGAAATTATAAAATTAATTATTTTTGAGTGTCAAATTGTTTTGAATGTTTTGGATAAACTACGTGTTTTGTTGGTACGTTCACTCTTTAAACTACACCCACACAATCTTATCAAACAGAAGTTCTTTTCTAAATTAAATGAGCCTTTGAAAATACTGCTACTAATAGAAAGAGGGCGAAAGATACCAGAGGGACATTCAAACTCATAAGTCGAAAATAAAATGACAATGCCATGGCTAAAAAGAAAAAGACCAACAGAAAACAATAGTACACAAAACACATCATAGAAAGCTAAAGACGTAGCAACACGAATCCCACCAAAACTGGGGTGATCTCAGGTGCTCCGGAAGGGTAAGCAGATTCTGCTCCACATGTGGAACCTGTCGTGTTGCTCGTGTTAGTTAGGTCACATTCGGGAAAAGGGGAACAGGATTGTGGTTACGACATTAGGAACATACCCGCTATCATCTGTGAAACGGATATTCAATAACGGTCAACCAACTCGTGATGGCGTCCGTAAGGGATGATTTCAACTTCACCACTTGGAAATCTTGTTTTAATAGCTTCCTTGTGAGCAGCAACCCTCTATCAAGGAAATCATGATAGGAAATACAAGCCCTAGAATATCGTATCAACTAGGAGATATATACTCCATATGCAGGCGCTGCTGAAATGTTGCTACATAGAAATGGAAAGTTAACAATTGGGAAGCTGAAATCATCTCTTAAGTTTTGTTTTCAACCGATCCTCATTGTCAATTTCTAGATGTAAGTCAAGATATGAGGCACACCTAACTGTATCTGTTGTATCCTTTATCTCAAATTTGATGGAATAGATGCGTTCAACATAGTCACAAAATTGTGAATTATTTAGTGACAGACCATCATCTATATAGCGGAAAGTAAAGTTAAAGGATACTGCTAACTTCTTTTCTTTTTTCTTAAGAAGTTCCTGTATGAAATCAGCCTCATATGAATAAAGGAACAAGTCGACAAGAAGAGGGGCACAGTTTGTCCCCATGGGAATGCCGATTGTTTGTTGAAAAAGACGTCCTCCAAATGTTACTAATATGTTGTCAATCAAGAAATCTTGATAATGTCAGTTTTAGAGAACTTTTTGTTGGAATCAGAGTGATTTTTTACAAAGTAGGATGTATCCTTCCTAAGACTAGATACTTGTATCTACGTTGGCCATTCTTTTTATGAAACAAAGCATTACCATCTGTAACGAAAAAGGAAATATGATGGATATACTTACCGTTAATGTGATAAGATGATAAAGGCCGTAAATTTTCTCCTTGACAGCATTTATGTACGTTATGGCAATGAGGTTAATCGACAGGTTGTAGGCATTCCTATATGGTCACCAATTGCGCGCTGCCCTTTAACTTGTTTCTGTGTTGTATTGAATAACAGTGTATGGTAAAACCCGGTAAAGATCCGTCTAAATTACATTTAATTGATAAATTAAAACCACTTACCGTTAACTTGCTGATGTATCTTATTAAAATAATCAATAATTTTCTAATTTTAGTACGGAAATTTATCTAATGAAAATTACTGTGAATAAACCTTATACATACAGAAATAATTGTCCTTTTTAGAGATCGGACATTTGAATACGGTCAATGTAAACTCATTGATCCTTTAAATCAATTATTATTCTTAAAAGGTTATCAATTTAACACCGTAATAAAATGTTTGAATAATATATTTATCAGTACCAACATTGATTCTGTTTTGGTAAAGTAAAACATGATTACAAAAATATATTGATATGTTTACAGTTATGAGTACTTACGATCCTACACCCTGTCAATACTGTTTACTCATATTTTAGCATTGCACAAGGTCGTGCATTTCTAAGACTGATAATGACGTCTTTACACTTTAACTAATAACTAAATAAATACACGTCGTGTCGTTGTTTACTTCCGACAGCATCCGCCATTTTCAAAATTTTGCTAACGAATGCCAAAATGTTAACTTCTCAATCAAATTTTACAGCAAAAGTTTATTACCTAAACTGAAGTGGTTTTCGATTTCTATGAAATAAATGTATTGTCGACCTTTTAGAAGTTGGGCAAATATCATTTACAATGGACAAGTTGAGAAAATTGATTATATAAGAAGGTCCCATTGCAATTTTATCGAGTTTTAGACGAAGAAGTTAACGAAGGCTCTGTGGTTATGGCAACTCGATTTTCTTAAAAACGGGTTTCGGCGGTAAAATACACAATGTAACAAAAATGTTATGATCGTTTAATCTATGTAACCCGTACATTTTCATTGATAAAACTATCGGCAATTAATGATATACAACTGAATTGTAAATGTCACGTGATGGCCGCGATAGTTTGATATGCTAACATATATTCTTTAGGCAGAACAAATCTTGGACAGCCAGAAAATGTTCCAAAATATAACTACCTAAAAGAGGAAACAAACATTATTTTTCATACATGCGATAGAATTAAAATGATAAAACAATTCTCATTCCATTACACAAGTATAATTCATTCTAACTAAAACTAATATTCATGGAATGTATTATTAGTTCAATGTTATTTCATAAAATGAATAGCAAACGTCGATATCAATGTTTCCTTTTATCTAAATTTATCTTTAGTTCTCTACTTTGTTATGCTAAATCTGCACGTTTGAGGCTTTTAGTGTCTTATGATACAAAATATGATGCATTAAGATATTTCCTTTCAGTAAAAAAATTGATGTGAGGGCCTTGGTGTGTGACGCGAAAGTTTTATTTAACTACTTATGCCAATGGAGTGAGGTTTTTAGGCAAACAGGTAAACATGGTTAGGTTTTCAAATAAGCTTGTTTTCTAGTAAAATTCTGCCAATATTAACTATTTGATTCTTGGAATACACACCTTTAACACTGATTGATTGCCATCGCAGACTGCCTCTATACCGGAATAAATCGACTTCTGCCCATGCAAAGGATGATAAGTTGAAAGTAATATATATGCGTGTTAACCTATTTTGAATAAATATTAACTAGTGATATATTTTTGTTAGCTAAGCAAAGATCAAATGTAATTCAAAGATTTGAAATAATTAAAGATCACCCATTTTTGCACAAATAAATTTTCTCTTTTCGCTAGTTCTTACATCGTAAATGAAAATGTTTATCCATCATAACACATAATGGCAGCCAGTTTAGTTCAATTTTGTAAAAATAAGCGAAGAAACATCGCTGATGAATTACTCACTTGAATCCGTCTTCATGTGACATTCAATTTAACCCATTAACTAGAGATTGGTTACGCATGTATTAGTCGTGTTCAGCCATTAAAAGGAAAAGTATATTACACTCAACATTCAATGAGCTGATGATACCCTTGATGATAGACCACCAGCAGAGGTATCGACGCAGTGCTGTAAAAATGAAAACAACACGTTGAATAATTTCATTCGTCCGAAACGCTTTTCTGGATTTACCTTAATCAGGAAAGCTGAAAGCCGAAGATTTATAAGTATTAAAACAGTTGAAAAGCTTTATGACAAAAGATGAACCTAAATAACACCGAAATGTAGATAAAGCATGGTTAGAATGTCCTCTATGAGAATCTTTTATCAAAATTGAACTATGATTTGCCAGAAAATCTAAGAAGAACGATATCTAAACGGATTAATAGAAATAATGGAAATACGTCAAGAACCAATAAAACTTTTAAATGGCAATGCACACCAACACATATATGCATAAAGTAATAAAGGAGACGTAACATGTTATTTATTTTCTGAAAACAGATCAATTAATATTCAGTCTAAACACATGTTTCATGTTATTTGGGGGTAAAATATCATCAATCGACATTTTTCATGTCATAAATTTCAACTCGTGTCAGAATTGCTCATTTTGTATTTGATAGCGATAACTTTATCTTGGTGACGTCACTGGTTCCTAGCCAAGTACATGTTTTAATCTGTTTCAACACTTTTCTACACAATTACACGACGGATGACGATGACAACTCTTTTCCAGATAACTGCAAAACTCGACAAATCTTTTAGCTAGTACCGATCGGCTTGTAACCACACTGATAGGTTAGTCTGGTAAATACATTTTATAAATTATGTGGGTTTGCTTTTCAAATACAACTATAATGGTTAAAGACAATTTAACTTTCGACTTATTGATGGTTTAATCATCCCAAAAATAGGGTTTCTCTGTTGCAGTAACGTTATATAGATCTAGAAGCAGAAATAAAAAGCAAGAGTAAAACTCAAATAAGGCATTTTCAAGGATACGTTTCTAATGTCACTTAGTTTGTTTTGTTAACAAGAGCCTTATTATAGGTATGAATTAGCATCAGAATGTATGCCTCATAATATATTTTTGGTCAGAAACCATACATAACACTTATATATATTAGAAATCTATTTTCTGCATTTGAAAGATTTTGTATTATTGATGAATATACAGGAAATATTTTTATGAATTTAAGTAGTCGTCAATTCTCAATTTTGTTAACTTTATCTCTTTTATGTCAAGTTTTAGTTATTGAATTTTCACACCTACCATACTTGACCAAGTGATAGATAAAAAGGCGCCTGTAGTGTAATTCAATAACCTATGATTTTTAATTACTTTAAAATCATACATAATAAAGTAAAATATCTAAGCCAAAACAATAAACATAGTCATACTGCAAATATCTAAAGTATGCAATACCATCCAGACCCTTATAAACCTTACTCGTAGCTATAGGCATAGTAAAATCTAATTCCCATATTTTCAACACTCTCGTCCAAATAATTTTAAGCATTTACTTGTTCATTGCTACCAGCAAAATGTTTTCGTTCAGGAAAATACGTGCAACAAATAATTCTCTTTTTGATATATGCAAAATACATTTCTTCATAAATGAATCATATAATATTTTTTGGCCAATCCGGGCTGAGCATGACAATGTATTCATGTAATATAACAACCTATATACATCAAACAATTTGCTAGACTTTAAAGCACTCAAATTTTTTTCTGAAGGTTTTCATCCCTTATTTCTAATGATGAAGACCGTGACTGCTCTGAAAATGTCGATGAATGAAATATTCTAACATATTATTTCCAATGTCATTAAAATTTTGGTTATACTACAAAACAAGTGGTTCAAAAGACACTTTTTCATTTATCATTAAGTTATCTTTTAAAAAGAATGTTATTTTTATATCAACTGGACATATCTTATCTTTGAATATAAGATCCTGAAAGATATGATTCACATTCTCCTATCATTACTATTTTACTTTTTATGCATTTTGTAAAAACATTTCTTGTAGGCGTGGACTAAAACGTATGTGTGTGTGTGTGTGTGGTGTATGTGTGTGTTTGTTTGCGTGGTGTTAACTTCTGAAAGTTACAAACACTAAAGTCTTATAGTCTAGAAGTAAGTGATTTCATTTTCATTAAGGTTTTTTAATAAAAGAAATGAAATCACTTACTTCTAGAGAGGGGTTGGCAAAACATAGTTTTACCTTGACACTTTTAAAAGTAGGGAGTAGACTGCCTCCTAGCATCCCGTTTTCTACGCCAGTTCTTGTTTATATTTTGTTTTCTTTTTTAAATTATCAAGTTTACGTTTATCAAGTCTAAATAAAATTAAGGACATGCAAGCATATAGGAACAGTCTCCAGAAATCAATATAAAAAGTAAAAGATTAACAAATCATATTACACTACACCTTTTTATATCTTGTAAACTTTTATCAGCAAATAAAAATGATATTGTCTTATCAAACTCCCCATGTTGGGGTGACGGTCTTTTCTGGCTATTCCAATATTTTTAATTTTATAGGTAACATATTAAGAAAATCCTGTTGGAGTTTCCAGAATTATTATGTAAACAATAGGATTATGTTTGATTATGCTGTAACAACATTTGACTAATTAACAAAGGTAAATCCAAGAAAAACATGTGGAAATTACAGAGAAAGATAACTTCTTGCAATATTTAAAAAAAAACTTAAAGTACACTTGATAAATAATACAAAGTAAGCAAAACATAAATCGAATAATCCATTGTTTTACATAAACAATTGTTATAATTTTATATGAAAACATTTTAACAGATTCGATTAAATAATATCAAATTATACGTGATAAACATTTACTCAGAAGTAAAGAGAGGCGAAAGATACCAAAGGGACACTCAAACTCATAAGTTGAAAATAAATGATAAAAATTAGCCCTCAATTACTTCAAGAAAGCAAGACAGCTGATGCTAAAAGCTGAACTTCGTTCATGCATCTCAATGACCAAATAAGAAAAAAGAGGCGAAAGATACCAGAGATACATTCATAGTCAAGTCGGAAATAATCTGACAACGCCAAAAGAAAAGACAGAGAACAAACAACAGTGCACAAAACACAACATAGAAAACTAAAGACTGAGCAACACGAACCCCACCAAAATGGGGTGATCTCAGGTGCTCCGGAAGGGTAAGCAGATCCTGCTCCACATGTGGCACCCGTCGTGTTGCTCAAGTTAGTATATTGCCGTTGATAAGTCTAATTTGGTAGGTCACATTCGGGAAAAGGGACGGTATTGTAGTTACGACAACGGAAATTATTCGTCGTCATCTCTGAAACAGATATTCCATAACGAACAACCAACTTATGATGGCGTTCGTAAAATCTTCGAAGAGATGATTTAAATGTCACCACTAGGAACTCTTGGTTTCATAGCTTCCTTATAAGCAGCAACCATCTATCAAGGAAATCATGATAGGAAATACAAGTCCTGGAATATCGTATCAACTGGGAGATATATACTCCATATGTAGCACCTGCTGGAATGTTGCTTCATATGGAAAGTTCACAATTGGGAAGCTAAAATCATCTCTTTGTCGTAAAGTTTTGTTCTCAACCGACCCGCATTGTCAATTTCTAGATGTAAGTCAAATTATGAGGCAGACTTAACTGTATCTGTTGTATCCGTCGTCTCAAGTTCGATGGGATAGATGCGTTAAACATTGTCACCACATTTTGAATTGTTTAATGAGAGAACATAATCTTTATAGCGGAAAGTGAAGTTAAAGGATACTGCTAACTTTTTTCTTTCTTCCTAATAAGTTCCTGGATGAATTCTCATATGAACAAAGAAACAAGTCGGTAAGAAGAGGAGCACAGTTGGTTCCCATTGAAATGCCGATTGTTTGTTGAAAACACGTGCTTCAAACGTAGCAAATATGTTGTCAATCAAGAAACCAAGCATCTTGAAAATAAAAGTTTTGAGAATTTTTGTTTAGATCTGAGCGATTTTTACGAAGTAGGATTTATCCCTCCCTAAGGCAAAATACTTGTATCTACGTTGGCCATTCCTTCTTATGAAAGAAAGCAGGACCATTTTTTCAATTTGTCTTTTAGCTTGAAATGAGGAATACTTGTGTAAAGAGTAGAAAAGTCAAATGTGTTAATTTTATTGCAAGATGAAAGAGTCTTAGATTGTATGCCCTCTTAAAGATCTTTGGAATTTTTAGTATCTACATCTGATTCACGCCGCCTCTTGAATAGGTAGTTTCACAATAAGTTTGAAGCCCGCCTTTGATTGCTGATAATATGGATGTTTTTTTTAAATAATTTAGAAAGAGGTTTCGTGGATTACTTGGACGACCAGTAAATTGTCATCGTAATACACTACTAAATTTTCAGAAGACCTGAATTTTCAATTGAACACATCACTAATTGTAATGAGAACAAATAGACAATTTGCAAAATCTTAATCAATTGGCTAAAAGTGACATTGTTTAGCCTAAATTGATTGTCGAATTACCCCACTAAAAATAATAAGAATATTTATGATTTAGCAACAAAAATAAGTTAGAGTGAGTGACCCATATTCGCCGCATAATTCGTTCATTTCCACTTACATCCGACCTACATTCGAATATTTGGAACTTTTTATGTAGGTTTCAGAAATTTTACTATATGAAACAAATGTTTGATAAAGGAATTATCTTCAAAACATTGGTTAATTGTTCTAAAAATTAACGCAAACTCAAGAGGAAATCAAGTTGTTTGTGTACCATGGGGGACACATTTTCGCCGCAATGTATGATGACCATCCTCATTATCCTGGTATATTATAAAAAAAAAATGTTTTGAATTAAATGAATTAGCTCGAGAGATCATTCCTATACGATTTTTCTCACAAATATTTACTTTGAGACCGCGCATGATTGCCATATAAATCTTACATAATTGCCAAAATCGTTTAAAAACACCTGCATATTTCTTTATATGTGCGAATAACCTTGGAAATGGGGTAGAGAGGAATATCAACAGTTCGAACATTACAAACAGCCTTTACCATCTATTTAGGCAAATATTGGGTAAAGGCACACAAATTTTACAGAAAAAATAGCAAAACGGCGAAAATGTGTCCAGGGCGAATATGCGCCACCCACTCTATGTTTGAGAATTTAATCAAGTTTAAAACAAGCAATTACTTGTTCATAGTAAGTTATGCTTTTAATTTGATGCTGAAGCTGATTGTTTAGTTGCTATTGCATGATTTAATTATATCTCCTCTTAAATAATTAAATTGTACTTTTCGTTAATTTTGAACACTAACATTTTAATATCATGATAAATGGGTCCCTCTAGAAAACAAAATTAATATTTAACCCTATTATTCAAAAATTTAAAGAGTTTCCAACCATTTTTTTCAATCTAGTAAATAATGGAAAATAGAATTGCGCTATTCTCGTCTGTCATTATGACAGATTTGAAGCAGGGACGTAGCAACATCGTTCTGAGTGACTTCCAGGATTGAAATTTGCATTTTAATAGGTCGAAATGCATATTTTAACAATAATTCGACACTTATACTGCTATTGATGTATTTTTTGGGAAGTTTTGTATAAATAAACATTTTGGAACAAAAATGAAAATCGTGACATGTCTCCTTTAACTATTTGTATTGTATTACTAGTAAATTATATTGTACTGTATTGTTTTGTATTGTTTGGTATTATTTTGTATCGTATCGTATCGTATCGTATTGCATTGTATTGTATTGTATTGTATTATATTGTATTGTATTGTATTGTATTGTATTGTATTGTATTGTATTGTATTGTATTGTATTGTATTGTATTGTATTGTATTGTATTATATTATATTGTTTTAAAGTACAGTGCAGTGCATTCTGTTGTATTGTATTGTATTTTTTGTATTGTATCGTATCGTATCGTATTACATTGTTTTGTATTGTATTCTAGTGAATTTTATTGTATTGTTTTGTTTTGTTTTATTTTGTTTTGAATTGTATTGTATTGTATACCGTATAGCGTATAAGTGTGTTTATCTTAGCTTATTTTGGCAGATAAATGAAAATCGCAAAAGTTTTATTTTGTTTTGTTTTGCGTATTTAATAACTATCTAGTTTGCTAAAACACGAATCATTTTGATAAACGACTGTTTTACTAAAACGTTTTTCGTAGAAGCTTTTCTTCCATGTTTGCGACGCAATGTTTTCATCTACACTTGCTCGTAAGTGCTGGTAGGATATTTTGCCTTTGAATAGTAAACGTACAATACCTGTGGGTGAAACCTTGATACCAAAGACCACTCATAGTCAGATATTTGTATGCATCTTACTATAAATACTTAGGGGCTCTAATACACCCCTCATTTTACTATAAATACTATGTTTTTTAGTATGGATAGTAAAATAAGGGATAGTATCAGAGTTTAATTATTCAACTTAGTGTTAAAGATGTGGTATGAAGATAGAAAATTGAAATTCAGTGCATAAAATGATTTAAAAAAATCCATATCCTGTTCCCAAACGTCTGTAAAACTGACCCTGATAACAAATCAAACCATATCATTAAGTTGACAAAAGGCCTATAAGTACATAAAATGATGCTTTATAGCCAGAAAATATATTTGCTTGTTAAAATACAACGGTCAGGTATGGATCGTAATATACCATGTGGTTCAATTTATCGGTTTTCAAAAGCTAAATTAACTGCGTGTCATCCCTACAATGGTTTCAATTTTCACGATTGAAAACAGTAGGTGGTGAAATGTGGAGATGATTTGAACGAAGAAGAATCCTGACTTTTAAAATACGAATAAAGTCCTTTCCAACTGTTTATTTTACAGTCTGCTCTCATTCTCTTTTTACACCACTGTCCTAAGCTAGGTAGACGGTTGACTCGCAAATAAAGGCAACAGTAGTATACCGCTGTTCGAAACTCATAAATTGATAGAGAAAAAAAAACAAATCCGGGTTACAAACTAAATGGAGGGAAACGCATCAAATATAAGAGGAGAACAACGACACAACAAAACACAACATTAAAATATAACACACACAGAAACGAACTATAATATAACAATGGCCATTTTCCTGACTTGGTACAGGACATTTTAAGAAACAAATGGTGGGTTGAACCTGGTTTTTGGCATGCCAAACCTCCCGCTTTTATGGCAATGTTAAATATAACATTAAAATGACAACATTACATGACATGACTACAATACAAATAAATGGGAGAACATATAGGACAAAGAAACACACGAATAATAGCTAACAAAAGGTAATAGGTTTAAAATTTAATCCACACAAGACTAACCAGTGACGCTCAGATGAAAAAGTTTGAAAGCCAAAACAAGTACAAAGCTGAAGAGCACCGAGGACCAAAACTTCCAAAAGTTGCGCATAACAGGGCCAGGGTTTTCTGCCTGGGACAAGAATATCCTTATTATTTAGAATAATATATACTTTTGCAAACAGTAAATTTTATAAAATGACTATATAATAGATATACATGATAAAACCGAAGTGGGAACTAACTACAGAATAAAAACGGAAACATTACATAAAACAACTTAATCCAACACATAAAAATACACAACCGAGTTAGCTAAAGCCTCAACGCACAAAGTGACGTCACATTTGAAATGCTTAAAAACACACAAAATTAAATACATGAATTTGGGATAGAAAAGTACCGTGACACGTCTTATAGCAATGCGGTTTCACACTCAGCAAAACAGTCACAATCGGGAATAAGTCACGTTCGGTAATTAAAAGATCAGACGACGTAATGACAAACCACAAAATGTCCTTATTTAGTTTGGACAAAGACACATCGTATGGATCAACCCATTCGTGATGGTGTTTTCTTTTTAATCTAGCCGCTTTTGTACCGGATTCATGCCAAGAGATTATTATCAATTTGTTGTCTTTGATTGCTGTCTGCCATGTTTTGATGGTTTACCTTTTTTGTGTCGAAGTAAAGATTAGACCCCTCCTTTATTTCAATAAGCTCAAGGTTATTTGTCCTATTCGGTATGGGATTTGCTCATTGTTGAACGCGAACGATAAACATAAGGTAATGAGTTGAAAAATGCTGTCACATTGACACGTCGATCCGTCCGTTCGGTCAATGATATCTGTACTTTTTCGAGAGATTGTATTTTGTAACCAATTAACACTTTCATATTGAAAATAAAACTTCATATATACACAGAAGAACTCACATACCTCAAGTGTATTTCAACTGTACAACGTAGATTATACATGATAAATATTTTGTTCTAGCATGCATATTGTTATCAACATAGGAAAACATGTTTCAATACATGCTAAATTCGTTTGACAAATTCAATATTGTCGCAACGAATCGTACAGTATAAAAAGTATATAGACACCAAAGCGTACTCAATTTGAAAATTAATACATGTAAAACATGCATGTGTTTCTGTTTCTAGATAGTATACTTGTAAAACCTACAATCTTTATCTGTTTGTTTAGTTCAAACAACATTTTCAATATAAATAAGATGTGGTATGAGTGCCAATGAGACAACTCTCCATCCAAGTCACAATGTATAAAAGTTAACAATTATAGGTCAAAGCATGGCCTTCAACACGGGGCCTTTGCTCACACCGAACAGCAAGCTAAAACGGGCCCCAACATGACTAGTGTAAAACAATTCAAAAGGTAAACCAACGGTCTAATCTATATAAAAACGAGAAACGAGAAACACTTGTGAACCACATCAACAAACGACAACCACTGAACAACAGGCTCCTGGCTTAGGACAGGTGCATACAAATGCAGCAGGTTTAAATGTTTTAACATGCGCTTAACTCGATCAAAAGACAAAAAAAAAAACAAAAACAAAAACAAAACAAAAACAAAACAGGTAAACATAAACTGAACGAATAAGTTTGAGCTATGACACAATATAAATACAATATTAATAAAAATTGTTGAACAATGTCAAAAGACAACTCTAACCTGGGACAATAATTTTGTTGTTAGGAGTACGGAAATTCAAAATAAATAAATGTGTTGTTCACAGTACGAATACAGAAGTTAAAATTTATCATCATACTAAATCCTTATCAAAGGGTACATATTAGAAATAGTGAGAATAGATATAACACCAAATAAGTAAACATTGAATAACAAAATGCATTACAAATTGTGTCAACAGGTCAAATTAACACGAAAGTACGATTTGAGAGTACTTGCAGATACTGAAAGAGTGAATATGATTTAAACAAATATGAGGCACGGGAAACTTAGTTTTATAACGATTCAAAATAGTAAGGCTAGGTCATGCGTTTTTTTAAATAGCCAATCCAAAATACCTTGCAGTAAATAATGAGTAATGTAACAAAAATATATTGAAGCAATATATATTCGACGTATAAATATTGGACTTTATAAAGAAAAGTTCAATTTAAAATTTATTCCTCAAATATTTCCTTTCAATATATTCCTTGATATATTACTTATCGCAATCCTGACAAAAAGGAACATTAACGTCCGATATTTGAGGAATAAATTTTCAATTGAACTTTTCTTAAAAGTGTAAATTTTCCTCTGCCTGAACTCGTTGGTACACGTAGTGTTCAATTCGAACGCGTTCACGTCCGGATTCATTTGTATAGGCGTTATACGGGATGGAATGCCCCTCCTATTTAACTTTTAGTAATTTGAAGTGGCATATCATATATTTATGACAACTGTCTTAGACCATTTCCGTTCAAACATATATGCTGAATTTAATACTTTAACTTTTTATCAGATTAATTTGATAAACGATCATATTTGTCATGTGAACTCACAATGAAATCAAGCAATGTTTTTGTTATCTTTATAATTGACAATCTTCAGAACATTGCAAACAATGTTTATCTGCAGGGTAAACAATACAATCCTATCAATTCAACTTTGAAATGATAGACTGTTTATTATTTCTAGTTATAGTTAGGTGGTTAGATAAATCGCAGTAAAATACGTGACCTTGATCTTCCTTTTTGTTCACCTTGATAGTAGCGTTTTTAAAGATAAACGCATATTTTGCGTGAGCTGCGTCGGATAAAATTGACCTTGTGCAAGTGCACGTATACATGTACATGTATTAGATTTTGATTGATTTTGGAACTTTCAAATACGAAATGAAAGATTAATCTTGGTCTATTTTGTAGGGTTCTTACAAAACTATATTTTCAAACAGCAACAGACTTTACATTTAGATTTTTCAACCTGAAATAGATGTATTGATATTCATTTGCATAATGCAGATTTCTATTCGACGCAGCTCACGTGTAAACTTGTGGTTTCATAGATGAAAAATTCCCAGGATAGTTCAGAATAAAGACTCTTAAAATTTATTTTGTGTAACAGTTTTTAGCATTCTTAAATTTGAGAAAATTCCTCCCTTTTCATGTTTTTCTTATTTTTGAAAGGAGGAAGTGTTATTGCAATGCATGAACAATAATAACCAAACCACAGAAACACCCTTTTACCCTTTTCAATGCCTCATCAGCCATCATGAACTGTTAGATCATTGCTTTTCTCTTCAAATTTCCTCATTGTTGATTCCATTATCTTAAAATAAAATTGCATTGCCATGTAAGCGGGAGGTTTGTCTAGCCTTAAAACCAGGTTCAACCCACCATTTGTTCTTGAAATGTCTTGTACCAAGTCAGGAATATGGCAGATGTTATCACACAGTCCGTTTCTAGTATGTTGGCGTTTGCTTTTGTTGTAGTTCAGTGTTTCTGTTGTTCCGTTGTTTTCCTCTTATAGTTGATGTGTTTCCCTCGGTCTTAGTTTATTACTCGGATTTGTTTTGCTTAATCGAATTATGACTATTAAACAGCGGTATACTACTGTTGCCTTTATTTATGAATCAGTCAAAACAAGGTACCAGAATATCGAAATTGGTAACCTATAATTATCTGATCATCATTGTTTACAAATCTAAACATATTCAAATAAGCAGATATATTGAAACGACTATAATGCAAGGTTGAACATTTAAAACAGCTAGATTCAACCGACCTTGTTACATTCTTCATATGCCTGTCCTGATCCAGGAGCAAGTTATTCGGAGATTGTCGTTGGTTACTGTTTGTCACATTTGTATTTTCCTTTATTGCTTTTACATAAACCAGACCGTTCGTTTTCTGTTTGAATTGTTTCACATTTCGGCACGTATACACATTTTTTCGGATAGATTCGACAGCGTGCTCAATCCAGTGATTTTTAATTTGGAATATACAAAGGAGTCTGTTTCGTATTTGAATTTTACATAGCAGGAAAACTAACTTTTCTGGTATAACATTTATCACAATTCTCTGAAAGAAATTGATTGAGAAGTGTATACAAAACTATAATCTTTAGAATAAGTATTGTTTTTTTTTCATATTTTACGCCCTCACGGTGACAAATATTTTGTTCCATCGCGTAATGTAGTGACTAGTGGATGATTGTCTCAAGGTAAAAGCTTGTCTGTTTTAACAGAAAATTGCACTTTCAGTCTCATTAATCTGTTATCAGTCAAATGAAAGCAGTAAGTTAATAAAGTCAAATTATGACCGATCTGACTATTTTGTATATAAAAGTCAATTTGATCATTTTAAGGCCGGATTCGTTTACGTCACAAAATCATATTAGGCATTATAGAGAAGGTACATATATTTACAAATGGTCAAGTTGGTATATTTTAATTGTTTACATCTGTTTATATGGCCTTTAAAAGTTTAATGCAGGTGCATAATTGAAAAAAGTTTTGCATCTTATATACGTGTTCATATTGAAATTATTGTATCGAGCTTCGATGTATTTGTAAACGTTTAAATTAAAACAAATTTCCACAAAACAGTCGATTATGGTAAGTGCAAATACATTTAGATATTTTATATGCATGAACATAAATTCCACTGAAAAAAAAAACACAAAAGATGAAAAAAAAAAAAAAAATGTATAGCAAAATACCGCACTCAAAAGCAAATTCAAAAGGGGAACCCATAAAACTGACAAAATCAAACGCTGTCAATCAACGGAACATGTGAAAAGAATGCAATATTCCTGACTTTGTACAGACAATTTTCGAGAAAACAATGATGGTTTAAACATGATTTTATAGCTAGCTAAATCTCGATAAAAGATTGTTCTCTTGATAGCATTAATTTTCATCTCTGTCCCCGATTACATTTTTCTCGAAAATCCTTAAACTGGGCAATAATCTTATCGAAAAGGGAAAGTCAGGAACATCGTTTTACGTTCAGGCATGTTTGACTCTTTTGTCTTAAAACGTATAAAACAAAATTATTTGATATATCATCTCGATTTAGATTCCATTATTTTTATGTATTTAGCCTACATGTTGATAAAATTCACAGTATAAATAAATGAAATGTATGGGTCGAGAGAAATACATTTCTAATGAGTCAAAGAGTTTGTTTAAATATCTTTCTATAGGTAACCTACTGGTAAAAAAAAGAAAATACTAAAACATTTATGGAAATCGACTATATTAGTGAAAAAAAATTTCGCGTATGTTTCTATGTTTTATGATTGTCCCATAAAAGTTGATTTCTATCTCATTTTAACAAGAAAAGAAGTCCATATCTAGTTAACCGACTTAATGTCCGAGTTGATTTAATAAATGGCATTTTCCCATAGTAAGCGGATATTTAACACTGGAATTCTAGATTTCGACAACAATTTATTTCAACAAAATGATGAAGCTGTATAAAGCCGAAATGTGGATAAAACTTATTATTTAAATATCCTGCAAGAAAATCTTTTAACAAAATATAACTATGAATGTGCAAAATATCTTAATAGAACTATATCTGAACGGATTAATTGAAATTATAGAAATACGTCGAGGAGAACCTAAAATTTAAAATGCCAATGCAGTCCAATAAAATATATGCATAGATTAATATCCCCATCGCATAGTAGAGCGTATGTATAGTTTTGTTGCTATGTTGCACCAATCCACATATACGTCGATTTAAAAGACTATCTATGTAACAACAAACTTGTTAAAACTAGAAATATTGTAGAAACTGAGGAATATGTATTATTTAAAAGCCCATTGTACGATGAATCTCGAACGGAACTTTGTAAAATAATTGTGAGAGGACATCCAAATGTTTGTATTTTTTTTTGATTTGGAGAAATTGTTTATTATTCAAGCCAGTGACTTTGATGGCATGATACCAAGAAGTGCTAAAATTTGCAAACGTATTTGTAAAAGAAAATGTCGTTTTTGAATCATTAAACGCTTTGTTTCAACTGCATATGGTCGTTACAGATATTAGTAAATGTACATAAACATCGATATTTATTTTATCCAGTCTCTCATAATTCTTTCTAGAATGGCATTTTAAGTTTTCATCATTATATGTTTTCATATTTCATGTTTTATTTTTGTAATATTAATGGTTAGACATGCCATGGTTTTAAGTTATTCATTTTCTGGAATTAGATTAATAAATATTAGCATTAAAATGTTTCATGTGTTTGGACGATCAAAACCTGATCAATTGGCCTTTTAGGTCATAGAATCCAACGCGTATCACAATCAATGATTTTGAATTAGATAGTGATCACATGACCTTGATGACGTCATTGATTCCTAGCCGAGAAAATTTCTTTAACTGTTTAAACACTTTTCTGCACAATTACGCGATGGACGGTGATGACAACTGTTTTCCAGATAACTGCCAAACTAAAGACATTTGACCTAATCAAGTTGAGCCATTGAATGTGGAAAATAACCAAGAAAGAGATATTAATTCTTTATCCAAAAGTCCAACATTGACGATTTTAAGCCAATACCGATCGGATTGTAACTACACAGTTGGGTTCGTCTGGTACATCAATTTGATGAAGAGATTCCTGTGTTTTCCCCAATTAAACTACTTTTAGTATAGAATGTATAACTCTCGAATCATCGATGATTGAATCATTCACAAAAGTAAAATTACAAAATACCGAACTCAAGGAAAATTAAAAACGGAAAGTCCCTTATCAAATGGCAAAATAAACAGCTTAAACACATCAAACGAATGAAAACTGTCATATTCCTGACTTGGTACAGGCATTTACTTAATAAATATGTAGAAAATGGTTGATTAAACATGGTTTTATAGCTAGCTAACTAGCTAAACCTCTCACTTGTATGACAGTCGCATAAAATTCCATTATATTGACAACAATGTGTGAACAAAACAAACAGACATAGTAGATGAAAATGTCAAAAATAAGGGTACAGCAGTCAACATTGTGTAATAATCTTAATCACTATAAAACAAACAAATATGTCAACAAGGAAAAAGAAAATGGCATATAAGCAAAATGAAAACAGGAATACAAAAATGACCATAGCACAATAACATAATGGCGGGATGTATAAGTACCGAGCCACGGCAAAAGGATATTACCAAAACTGGATTAAACAGTAAAAGTTAAAATTTACAAAGACAAATAAGAAAACCACTATAACACGTAATCTGGATGATAAACAACGTCAGTATCTAGAATATATAATTATTTCTAGTTAAAGTTAGGTGGTTAGATAAATCGCAGTAAAATACGTGACCTTGATCTTCCTTTTCGTTCATCTTGATAGTAGCATTTTAAAGATAAATTCATATTTTACGTGAGCTGCGTCGGATAGAAATCGACCTTATGCAAGTGCACGTGTACATGTACATGTATTAGATTTTGATTGATTTTGGAACTTTCAAATACGAAATGAAAGATTAATCTTGGTCTATTTTGTAGGGTTCTTATAAGAACTATATTTTCAAACAGCAACAGACTTTGCATTTAGATTTTTCAACCTGAAATAGATGTATTGATATTCATTTGCATAATGTAGATTTCTATCCGACGCAGCTAACATGTAAACTTGTGGTTTCATAGATGAAAAATTCCAGGAAAGTTCAGAATAAAGACTCTTAAAATTTATTTAACATTCTTTTAGCATTCTTAAATTTGTGAAAATTCCTCCCTGTTCATGTTTTCTTATTTTGGAAAGGAGGAAGTGTTATTGCAATGCATGAACAATAATAACCAAACCATAGAAACACCCTTTACCCTTTTCAATGCCTCATCAGCCATCATGAACTGTTAGATCATTGCTTTTCTCTTCAAATTTCCTCATTTGTAATTCCCTTATCTTGAAATAAAATTGCATTGCCATATAAGCGGGAGGTTTGTCTAGCCATAAAACCAGGTTCAACCCACCATTTATTCTTGAAATGTCCTGTACCAAGTCAGGAATATGGCAGTTGTTATCACACAGTCCGTTTCTATGTATGTTGGCGTTTGCTTTTGTTGTAGTTCAGTGTTTCTGTTGTTCCGTTGTTTTCCTCTTATAGTTGATGTGTTTCCCTCGGTTTTAGTTTGTTACCCGGATTTGTTTTGCTTAATCGAACTATGACTTTTGAACAGCGGTATACTACTGTTGCCTTTATTTATGAATCAGTCAAAACAAGGTACCAGAATATCGAATTTGGCAACCTATAATTATCTGATCATCATTGTTTACAAATCTAAACATATTCAAATAAGCAGATATATTGAAACGACTATAATGCAAGGTTGAACATTTAAAACAGCTAGATTCAACCGACCTTGTTACATTCTTCATATGCCTGTCCTGATCCAGGAGCAAGTTATTCGGAGATTGTCGTTGGTTACTGTTTGTCACATTTGTATTTTTCCTTTATTGCTTTTACATAAACCAGACCGTTCGTTTTCTTATTTGAATTGTTTCACATTTCGGCACGTATACATTTTTTCGGATAGATTCGACAGCGTGCTCAATCCAGTGATTTTTAATTTGCAATATACAAAAGGTTCTGTTTCGTAATTTGAATTTTACATAGCAGGAAAACTAACTTTTCTGGTATAACATTTATCACAATTCTCTGAAAGAAATTGATTGAGAAATGTATACAAAACTATGATCTTTAGAATAGGTATTGTTTTCTTCATATTTTACGGCCTCACGGTGACAAATATTTTTTCCATCACGTAATGAAGTGACTAGTGGATGATTGTCTCAAGGTAAAAAGCTTGTGTGTTTTAACAGAAACTTGCATTTTCAGTCTCATTAAGCTGTTATCAGTCAAATAAAAGCAGTAAGTTAATAAAGTCAAAATATGACCGATCTAACTATTTTTGTATATAAAAGTCAATTTGATCATTTTAAGGCCGGATTCGTTTACGTCACAAAATCAAATTAGGCATTATAGAGAAGGTACAAATAATTACAAATGGCCAAGTTGGTATATTTGAATTGTTAACATCTGTTTATATGGCCTTCAAAAGTTTAATGCAGGTGCATTATTGAAAAAAGTTTTGCATCTTATATACGTGTTCATATTGAAATTATTGTATCGAGCTTCGATGTATTTGTAAACGTCTAAACAAAATAAATTTCCACAAAACAGTCGATTATCGTAAGTGCAAATACATTTAGATATTTTATATGCATGAACATAAATTCCACTGAAAAAATCCACAAAAATATGGAAAAACCGTATAGCAAAAATACCGCACTCAAAGGCAAATTCAAAAGGGGAACCCATAAAACTGACAAAATCAAACTCTGTCAATCAACGGAACATGTGAAAACAACGCAATATTCCTGACATTTTCGAGAAAACAATGATGGGTTGAACCTGATTTTATAGCTAGCTAAATCTCCCTAAAAGATTGTTCTCTTCAAAGCATTAATTTTCATCTCTGTCCCCGATAACATTTTTCTCGAAAATCCTTAAACTGGGCAATAATCTTATCGGAAAGGAAAGTCAGGAATATCGTTTTACGTTCAGGCATGTTTGACTCTTTTGTCTTAAAACATATAAAACAAAATTATTTGATACATCATCTCGCTTTAGATTCCATTATTTTTATGTATTTAGCCTACATGTTGATAAAACTTCACAGTATAAATAAATGAAATGTATGGGTCAAGAGAAATACATTTCTAATGAGTCAAAGAGTTTGTTTAAATATCCTTCTATAGGTAACCTACGGGTAAAAAAAAGAAAATACTAAAACATTTATGCAAATCGACTATATTAGTAAAAAAATAATTTCGGATATGTTTCTATGTTTTATGATTGTCCGATAAAAGCTGATTTCTATCTCATTTTAAGAAGAAAAGAAGTCCATATCTAGTTAACCGACTTAATCTCCGAGTTGATTAAATACATGGCATTTTCCATAGTAAGCGGATATTTAAACACTGGAATTCTAGATTTCGACAACAATTTATTTCAACAAAATGATGAAGCTGTATAAAGCCGAGATGTGGATAAAACTTATTATTTAAATATCATGCAAGACAATCTTTTAACAAAATATAACTATGAATGTGCAAAATATCTTAATAGAACTATATCTGAACGAATTAATTAAAATTATGGAAATACGTCGAGGAGAACCTAAAATTCAAAATGCCAATGCACTCCAAAAATATATGTTTTCCCGTTGGAATGGTTTTACACTAGTAATTTTGGGGCTCTGAATAGCTTACTGTTCGGTTTGAGACAAGGCTCCGTGTTGAAGACCGTACTTTGACCTATAATGGTTTACTTTTATAAATTTCGACTTGGATGGAGAGTTGTCTCATTGGAACTCATACCACATCTTCTTATATCTATAGATTAATATCTCCATCGCATAGTAGAGCTTATGCATAGTTTTGTTGCTATGTTGCACCAATCCACATATATGTCGATTTAAAAGACTACCCATGTAACAACAAACTTGTTAAAACTGTAGAAATATTGTAGAAACTGAGGAATATGTATTATTTAAAAGCCCATTGTACGATGAATCTCGAACGGAACTTTGTAAAATAATTGTGACAGGACATCCAAATGTTTGTAATTTTTTTTACTTTAGAGAAATTGTTTATTATTCAAGCCAATGACTTTGATTGCATGATACCAAGAAGTGCTAAAATTTGCAAACGTATTGGAAAGAGAAATGTCGTTTTTGAATTATTAAACGTTTTGTTTCAACTGCATATGCATATACAGATATTGGTAAATGTACATAAACATCGATATTTATTTTATCCAGTCTCTCATAATTCTTTCTAGAATGGCATTTTAAGTTTTCAAAATTATATGTTTTCATATTTCATGATTTTTGGTAATATTAATGGTTAGACATGCCATGGTTTTAAGTTATTCATTTTCTGAAACTAGATTAATCAATATTAGCATTAAAATGTTTCATGTGTTTGGACGATCAAAACCTGATCAATTGGCTTTTTAGGTCATAGAATCCAACGCGTATCACAATCAATGAGTTTGAATTAGATAGTGATCACGTGACCGTGGTGACGTCATTGGTTCCTAGCCGAGAAAATGTCTTTAACTGTTTAAACACTTTTCTGCACAATTACACGATGGACGGTGATGACAACTTTTTCTAGATAATTGCCAAACTAAAGACATTTGACCTAATCAAGTTGAGCCATTGAGTGTGGAAAATAACCAAGAAAGAGACATTAATTCTTCATCCAAAAGTCCAACATTGACGATTTTAAGCCAATACCGATCGGATTGTAACTACACAGTTGGGTTCGTCTGGTACATCAATTTGATGAAGAGATTCCTGTGTTTTCCCAATTAAACTACTTTTAGTATAGAATGTATAACTCTCGAATCATCGATGATTGAATCATTCACAAAAGTAAAATTACAAAATACCGAACTCCAAGGAAAATTAAAACGGAAAGTCCCTTATCAAATGGCAAAATAAACAGCTTAAACACATCAAACGAATGAAAACTGTCATATTCCTGAATTGGTACAGGCATTTACTTATGTAGAAAATGGTTGATTAAACATGGTTTTATAGCTAGCTAAACCTCTCACTTGTATGACAGTCGCATAAAATTCCATTATATTGACAACAATGTATGAACAAAACAAACAGACATAATAGTTGAAAATGCAAAATAAGGGTACAGCAGTCAACATTGTATTACAATCTTAATCACTATAAAACAAACAAACATGTCAACAAAGAAAAACAAAATGGCATATAAGCAAAATGAAAACAGGAATACAAAAATGACCATAGCACAATAACACAATGGCGGGATGTATAAGTACTGAGCCACGGCAAAGGATATTACCAAAATGGACTAAACAGTAAAGGTTAAAAATTTACAAAGACAAATAGAAAAACCACTATAACACGTAATCTGGATGATAAACAACGTCAGTGCCTAGAATATATACTTCAAGACCGTCATGTATTATTTGTGAAGTTGGTACGGAATATTTATCAACAAGGTCTTGGTATCTTCCGATGAACTTTTTAGAAAAGGAGGAGACATTCTTTGACATAACCCTGGGTCATCAACTTTCTGCTTAGACACTGGTATCGTAGGTTTCTTCTCTGTTAAGTTATGCTGTAGATTGGCACCAGAAGCAGAAAAACGAAAGTAAAACTCAAATAAGGCATTCCCTGAAGATAAGTTTTTTTTGTTACGGAGAAACATTTAAAAAGGAAATATTTTTGAGAGCTGTTGTTTTAACGATGAAAATCCTGACTTCTTTGAAATTTGTGTGTATTGCTGGGTGAAATATTTTAACATGTTTGTTTCAATGTCAATGAAATTCTGGTTATACGAAAATTTGGTCAAAGGACACCTTTTCATCTATTATAAAGTGATAATTTTTAGAAGACATTTATTTCATCATCTTATTTTCTACCAACTGGACATATCATATTTATTCTTTGTATCTTTAAATCTTAAATAAAGGTAACAGTAGTATACCTCGTTCAGTAGTCATAAATTGATTAAGAGAAAACAAATTCAGGTTACAAACTAAAATCGAGGGAAACACTTCAACTATAAGAGGAAAACAGCAGGACAACTGAAACACTGAACTGCAACAATCAACAGCTGCGCCATGAGCGCATGATACGCCCGTCGCTTTTTCAAAGAATAAAGTTCATAACTTCTCAATGTCATATCAGAAATAAAAAAAAAACTAAAGGGAGGTTATCTTAATAGATGTAAACCAGTCACGAAAGTTTCATAAAACTGCTCAAAGCACTTTAAAGAAATTGTCTGAAAACTGGAAAATCACCCTTTTATCAATAAAATATCATAACTCGGAAAAGTGAAATCTAAAATTTATAAGAATGGAATAGGATCTTACGTCAATAGATATAAACAATTCACCAAAGTTTCATGAAAACTGCTGAAAACATTTTGAGTTATTGTCCGAAAACTGGATAATCCCCTTTTAATAAATAAAACCCCATAACTCGGAAACATAAATCTAAAATTTATAAAATCGAAAGTGAGCTCATGTCAATAGTTATAAACAATTCACCAAAGTTTCTTGCAAATTGGTGAAAGTGTTTTGAGTTATTGTCCGAAAACTGGAAAACCCTCTTTTTAAATGAAAAGTAAAATCACAAAATACTGAACTCCGAGGAAAATTCAAAAGGAAAGTCCCTAATCAAATGGCAAAATCAAAAGCTCAAACACATCAAACGAATGGATAACAACTGTCATATTCCTGACTTGGATTCAGGCATTTTCTTATGTAAAAATGGTGGATTGAACCTGGTTTTATAGCTATCTAAACCTCTCAATTGTATGAATAAAACCCTATAACTCGAAAACGTAAACTATAAAATTTATAAAATCGAAAGGAAGATCATACCAATAGTTATAAACAATTCACCAAAGTTTCTTGCAAATTGATGAAAGTGTTTTGAGTTGTTGTCCGAAAACAGGAAAATCACCCTTTTTATGAATAAAACCCCATAACTCTCTATTATTTACAAAAAACAAAAGAGAGCTCACGTCAATAGATATAAACTATTTACCAAAGTTTCATCCAAATTGGTTAAGGCGTTTTGAGTTATTGTCCGACATGTGGACGACGGACGAACAGACGGACAGACGGACGGACAACGGTTTACCATAATACGTCCGTAAATGGACCAACATACATAGACTATTTGATAAAACTGCCATATTCCTGACTTGGTACAGGACATTTTAAGAACCTGGTTTTATATCTAGCCAAACCTCCGGCTTATATGGCAATGTTAAAAATACCGCTAAAATGACAACATTACGTGACAGGAATACAGTACAAATAAACACAAGAACACAAAGAACAGAGAAATACATAAATAAATAATATAATAGTACATTACAACATTCAAACCACAGAAGAAGAACGGACACCTCCCATAAATTTACGACAGTACACCAGTACACCACAAACGAAGTATAAACTGAGCGTCACACGAATGTATCAACGCCACAAAAGTGACGTATTTTGTGACGTTTGTATTATCACAGGTAAATTTCTAAATATAGAATAGATTTGCTTTATTGAAGACACGTACACGAATATAAAATTGGGATTGAGTTTGTAATGGTGTTATTTTATGTATTTTCTAACCATGACAAGAATATCTAAATGGAATTGTGTTTGTAATGGTGTGATTATTTGTATTTTCTAACCATGGCGGTTTTTCATATAAATCCAAACTGTGTATAAACAAAAAGTCCTGTGCATATAGTAGTTTTAAACTTAGAATCATATAAATGAAATAACTGATTTAGTATCTTAACTTTTACATACATATAGAAAAAAAAAAAATAGAAAACTAGAATAACTGTAATATAAGGCGAGATGGTGTAATAACAAACAGTAAACACACTTGAAAACTAACAAATTAAAATACAACGGGGTGGGGTGCGGAACTGATTTTGATTTGCATAGCGTGTGATGCATGCAAAGCAAAAGACGCGTATGCTGTTGGCGCATCCGAACTCAACTATTTTTGAAGTTCATGGGATTCCCTCAATTTTGTTTTGAAAACTCACGGATAACTAATCTATATTTGTTCATATGCTTGCATATATTGTAATAAAAAGCTCCAATCAAGCAAGACAAGGGATTACAAACTCTAAAAAGAGATTCAGTTAAAGAGTAACTTGCTTTATCACCATGCTAAACCTTAACGGGGATTTATACTTCATTCATTAATTACAAAATCAAATTTATAGAAAAGCTTTTACAATTAGCAGTGCGATATCAATGTCAACCATAGTTCAGATATCAAATCAATTTATACAGACCAGACAAACTACAATCATGTAAACAGGCAAGTCTAAACTGTCGATCAGAGATGGTTTTTTCTTGACTTCTGTTGAGGGATAATAACAACAACAATACTTTATTTTAAGAGGTTATATAATAATCTTCCTCATCATAAAAATCATAAACAAAATGCAAACATATACAAACCCTACATCAACTGACAAGATGAAAAACATTAATAAAAGCCCTGTTCATTGATAATTTTCTATGTTTTCTTAGTATTGTGTGCGATTTTGTCCCATGTACATTTACTCCATATCCTTTCATTTTCTATTGCATATATTAGTATAAAAAGTAAAGTATGATAATAATGTTTAATACAACTTGATAATATGTTATGAAAAATAAACGTGACGACATAATTAGTTTTCAATATTTTTTCAACAGGTTGATTTCAATAAATGATCTGTTATTTTGTATTTGAAAAAATAACATTTGTGCTATTTCTTAACGGTATTGGCAAATTATTCCACAAGAATGGTCCAGAATACATAAAAGATTTTTGAACAATTCTATTTTTGGTTTAGTTAGTTATCAAAGGTACCAGGATTATAATTTAGGAGTATAAGGTTTCCTTGAACAGCATTTCTCAAGGGTATGGATTTCTGTCTGAAACATAATGAAACTTGTTAGTAAGAAATGATGGGGCATCATTTTGATGAACTTAAATGTCATTACAAACTTGTGATATTTTATTCTCTGTTCAACTGTCATCCAGTTTAAGTGTTTGAATAAGGGCTCGGAAGGATCGAAAGGGTCTGTTTCTAGTATTAATCTAGCAGTTCTCTTTTGTAATTTTAATATCCTATCTAAACCCTCACTGCTACAACAATAATCAATTAGTGGCAAGATATAACCATTATAGAATAATTTTCTGCAGTCTAGATTTAAAAATTTCTTAATCTTTAATAGTAGATATAGCCTAGATGACATTTTGAGCAGATCAAATCAATTTGGTTTGTCCATGTGAGGAAGGGTCAATTTTAATGCCTAAGAGACCTTCGCATGTCGAAGATTGTATCACTTGATTGTTAATAGTTAAACAACTCTCACTGTAAGAGTTGCAAGCAGGACAACCTATTCCTTTCTGAACAGGGTTCGTTTGTCATTTGTCCTAGAAGCGCCCCAATGCTACAATTATTTTACATGTGTATTCCAATAATTTTATATTCGTATGCGCAAAGTGTATTCTGCAATTCTAAAATGTTTCGAAATGTCATATGATGCTAGATAAAAGCACTCTACATATTGTACACAAACATTCGACCAGCAGTCTTTTCCATTGCAGAACAAGTCAAATGTTCCGAAGCTTAACATTCATTATCGCAATATTATCAAATTTGTGGTTTTAAGAATTTGGTCTAGACCGTTAACCACTAAAGTGAAACGTTGTACCAATGTTGATATTCGTAATTTATTTAACTCAACCTTGCATATACGATATACATGTTCCAGTCAAGGATCGGAACCTTGATATAACGTTCCTACAATACAGAGTCCGTTCAGCTCTGAATTACTAAAGTTTTTAGCATGTTTAGTGCGATGTTAAATTATCCTACTTGTCTTGTTTGGGATTGAACAACCGAAACTTTCACAATTTCTAAACAGGTAAAGGCGGTTCTTGCCATTAGAATGCCTTTTAATTATAAGTCTATTTTGTAATGATTTATGTTCCTATTGATACATTTTATTTTAAAAAGTCATATCATTGTTTAAACTCAAATATAAGTCTGTTTTAAAAGAACTTTGTTACCAGTTTGGCACGTACCGAATTTAACATATATGCCCAACCTCAAATTTCCACTTTCACTGAGGTATAAAGTAAAACAACAAAATACCGAACTCAAGGGAAATTCAAAACGGAAAGTCCTTTATAAAATGTCAAAATCAAAAGCTTAAACAGATCAACGAATGGAAAACAACTTTCATATTCCTGAATTTGTACAGGCATTTCCTTAAGTAGAAAATGATGGATTAATTATAAATAAGAAGTTGTGGTATGAGTGCCAATGAGACAACTCTCCATCCAAGTCACAATGTGTAAAAGTAAACAATTATAGGTCAAAGTACGGCCTTCAACACGGAGCCTTGGCTCACACCGAACAGCAAGCTATGAAGGGCCCCAAATGACTAGTGTAAAACAATTCAAACAGGAAAACCAACGGTCTAATCTATATAAAAACGAGAAACGAGAAACACCTATGAACCACACCAACAAACAACAACCACTGAACAACAGGTTCCTGACTTAGGACAGGTGCATACAAATGCAGCGGGTTTAAATGTTTTAACAGGCGCCAACCTTCATCCTAACCTGAGACAGTAGTGTAACATTACAACATAAAAGACACACAATAACATTGAAATGGCTTAACTTAATCAAAAGATATTTTAACAAAACTAGTAAACATACACTGAACGAATAAGTTTGATCTAGGACACAATATAAATACAATATTAAAACGTAGGTGCTTATATAACATAGACGTTACAGGTAGTAATAAAAAAAATATAGGAAAACTGTCAAAAGTCAACTGTAACCTGGGACAAAATGGGTTAAATTAAACACCGTACACAGGTAAACTATATATAACAATTTTGTTGTTAGGAGTACGGAAGTAAACATTTTACAGAGTACGCCATGGACAGTAAAAAGACATGACTTGTGCAATGCCAAAATAAAAGTATCGACAGGCAGTAGGATCGTTTAGATAATAATAAATATGTATTATGTTAAATATAGATAAAGCAATCGCTAAATAGAAAATAAACGTAGATTTGATTTATGCATCCCAAAACCATTCAAAAGAATACAAATTTAGTTATGTTTTAATTTGTTGATGACAAAATTGATGTTTGTGCCAATCTGAACAATATTCAAGGATCTTATTACAACATTAATAAGATACCCTTTACTCATATGTTTGTATAATGGTTCGATGAGTTTACACGGATCACAGTGATTTCCGCGCATTAAGTACAATATTATCGTAAAATCGTCTCTTTTGTCGTAAAATTTAGTATGGAGTTTACCTTAATAAATTGAAATGTCTAAATCTAAAAAGGACAACTACTGCTGTTTATGTTAGATTTATTTGAAGTACGTTCCTTTGGGTAAATTTCGGTACTATATTTACAGAATTATGTACTATTTAACAAGAAAATATCAGCAAGTTAACGGTAGGTATTGTTGAATGTGTCAACCAAATGTAACAATGACGTGTCTTTACTGTGTTTGGCCATAAACTGTGATTCATAGCAATGCAGGAATAAATCTGCTATTAAAGGGCGCAATTAGTGCCCATATAAATACCTACTACCTGTCGATACACTTTATTGCAGAAAAGTACATATATGTTGTCCAGGAGAAAATTTAAAGATTCAATCATATCTTCACATTTCCGGTAAGTGGATCTGGCATACTTTCCTTTTCGTTACAGAAAAGTCTTTAAACCAGTTATAGCCAATAGATTTGCAATGAGATTTTTCAAAAACCATTTGATTAAGTATGAAAACTTTTTCTTGATAAGATTGTGTGGAAGTGTAGTGTAGAGAGTAGAAAAATCATAACTGTCAACAGAATAAAAGAACCATCAAAAGCACGTATTTTATCTAAAACCTCTAAAGATTTTTTACACTCCAAAATAATTAATACCATTATTTTAATAAACTTTATTACAAAAGTTAATAATAAGTTCTTTGATAGTAGTAAGGAGGAAGTTAGAAGCACCACTGACAGATTAGTAATAGAACACTTACTAGATGCGGAGATGAAACGAAATCTAAATGGTTGCTTGTGTAATTTAGGTAACCAGTACATAGTCAGGACTTTCAAATGTTCGGAAGAGGTTTTGAAATAAACCAGGTTTTAAAGCTAGCTAAACCGTTCACTTGTATGACAGTCGCATAGAATTCCATTATATTGACAAAATGTGAGAAAAAAAAAAAAAAAAAAAAAACAGACAGGAATCTGATGTTCAGTAGTTGTCGTTTGTTGATGTGGTTCATAAATGTTTCTCGTATCTCGTTTTTATAGATTAGACCGTTGGTTTTCCCGTTTGAATGGTTTCACACTAGTAATTTTGGGGTCCTTTGTAGCTTACTGTTCGGTGTGAGACAAGGCTCCGTGTTGAAGACCGTACTTTGACCTATAATGGTTTACTTTATAAATTTTGACTTGGATGGAGAGTTGTATGATTGGCACTCATAACACATCTTCTTATATCTATATAATAGGCAAAACGTCAAAATTGGGGTACAGTAGTCAATACTGTAATATAATATTAATCACTGTTAAAACAAATAACTGTTTCAACAAAGAAACACAAAATGGCGTATAGACAAAGCACATACGCAAAAATGAAAGACAAGATAACAAAATTGACCACAGCACAATAACACAATGGCCGATCCACGTCATAAGTATATAATCAAAATTGGATAAACAGTAAAGGTTAAAATATACAAGAACAAAAAGTGAACTTTAACACGTAATTAAGATGTTATACAACGTCAGTACCTAGAATCTATACTTTAATACCATCATGTATTATTTGTGAAGTTGCTACGGAATATTTATCAACAAGGTCTTGGTATCTTCCAATAATAGAAAGTTATATTAACAAATACACATTTTTCATATGTGTCTATACATATTGTATAGTTTTGACGGGCGTTGTTCTAATTATTTGAAAAATATCTTTTAAAATGAAAATTACCCCCATTTTGTAAAATCGCATACGATTACTCGGGAAACTCATTTAATGATGGTTTTCCATTTTTTTCATGAAAAATTGAATAAGGAAGAAAACATATGAAAGTATGCAATCATTCTACTGCAAAATGGTTATCTAGATTGGAAATAAAGTTTTTCTCATGAAAATGGTTAGTGACCTTTGATCTTTATTTCTGGAAAACTGCACCATATCTTCCTTTGACGACTAAATTAATTTTAAAGTAAACACATTTTCGAATCGAATGATATATATAATTGCCGTGTAGTAGTTCTGACTATTATAATTTTGAAAAATCCGACTCGGGGCAACGGGCAAGCGGAAAGAGAAGTTAAAGGAGACTGCTAGCGTCTATTCTTTCTTCCTCAGAAGTCCCTGTCTGAATAAAGGAACAAGTCGGCATTAAGAGGAGCAGAGTTGTTTGTTGAAAACCCGTCCTTTTAACGTAACAAATATTTTGTCAATCAAGAAATCAAGCATCTTGATCATGTCAGTTTCAGAGAATTTTTTTTTTTTTCAATCAGAGTAATTTTTACCATGTACGATTTATCCTCTCTAAGACAAGATACTTGTATCTACGTTGATCATTCTTTTTTTATGAAACAAAGCAGGTACAACTCTTTCAATTTGTCTGTTAGTTTGGACTGGGAATACTTGTGTAAAAATTATAAAAGTAAAATGTTTTAATAATGTTGCAAGATGAAAGAGTCTTAAATTGTTTGTACTCTAAAAGGAAATGTTTAGTACCCACATCTGATTCACTCAATCTTGAATAGGTAGTTTCACAATAACTTTGAAGCCCTGCTTTGATTGCTGATAAAATTGATGTTAATAATTTAGAAAGAGGTTTCGTGGAACACTTGGAAGATCCAGCAGTATAGCGTTGTTTGTAAGGACACTTGTGTAATTTAGGTATCGTAATGATCGTAATGATGTCATATAGTTCACTTAATCGGTTTTCAAGAGCCTCATCATGTACCGGTATCAAGCTTAGATAGATATAGGAAGATGTGGTGTGAGTGCCAATGAGACAACTCTCCATCCAAATAACAATTAGAGCCTATTATCTATTGGTTGTTATTGGTTGCTGTCTGCCATGCTTTGGTTGTTTTCGTTTCTTATTTTAAGTAATAGTAAGGTCCCTTCCTATCTTTTACTTAGCTCAAGTTTATTTATCCTTTTCGGTATGGGATTTACTCATTTTGGACTAGAACGTAAAACATAATGTAATAGTTTTACAAAATGCTATCAGATAGACGCGTATTTTAGTGTACTCGGTCAAAGATATATATAATTTGTCGATCGATTGTAATGTCTAGCCAACTTACGCTTTCATGTCTTTTCATGTCTCTTTGTTTTATTCACACATCGTTGTCAATATAATGGAATTTTATGCGACTGTCATACAAGTCAGAGGTTTAGCTAGCTATAAAACCAGGTTTAATCCACTATTTTCTACATAAGAAAATGCCTATACAATGTCAGGAATATGACAGTTGTTATTCATTCGTTTGATGTGTTTGAGCTTTTGATTTTGCTATTTGATTACGAACTTAAAGTTTTGAATTTTCCTCTGAGTTCGGTATTTTTGTTATTTTACTTTTCTCATATAGATAATAAGACTTTATAGATGCACAAAAGAACCATATATGTTGGCTTATTGGGGTAAATTAAATGTTTTTGTAAAATATAAATTATTATCAGCATAGGAAAACAAGTTTTAAAGCATTCTTAATTCATTTGACAAATAACATATTGTCGAAACAATATGTACCGTATAAAAATGTATAGATAATGAAGCGTACACGATTTGAAAAAAAAAAGACAAGGTAAAATATGCATTTATTTTTATTTCTAGATAGCATATACACCTACAGTCTTGATCAGTTTGCTAAGTTTGAACGATGATATTTTCAAAATGCATTTTTAAAAAATTACGAGGCACGGGAAATATAAGATTTATAACGATTCAAAATAGTAAGCATAATTTTATAAAGAGAGGCGAAAGATACCAAAAGGGACATTCAAACTCATAAGTCGAAAATAAACTGACAACGCCATGGCTCAAAAAGAAAAAGAACAACAGACAAACAATAGTACAAAAACACAAAATAGAAACAACTAAATTCTGAGAAACACGAACCCACCAATAAATGGGTGCGATCTCAGGTGAGTGGCTTTGTGTTTGTTTTATATTAGACAATAAAAATATCGTGTTTTTAAAAACCTTGCAGTAAGTTGTAATTAATATATCAAAAAATATATTGTAGCAAATTATTTGAGGAATGAATATTGGACTTTCCTTAAAAGTGTTAATTTGCTTATGTCTGAACTGAGTGGAAGACGTTGTGTTCAGTTCAAACGCATCAACGTCTGGATTTGTTTGTATCAGGGTTATACAGAGTGAGTCTGGAATGTCCCCTACCGCTTCATGTTTGGTGATTTAGTTATTTTAACATTTTCCTGAATCACATATTTTATAGATATGACCCTTCTCAGGTTTAAACATATCTAAAATCCAATTCTTTTGGTCTTTTGTTGAACGATTAAATGTCGTTTTATTCTATTGATCGATGATAAAACTCAGCTTGTGTTTTAAATAACAATACAACCAAGATATATCTCTATATAATCACTGCATTCGTTTCAATTCTTAATAACCGGAATAGTTTTTGTTATATTCCGCTGCATAACAATGGCTTCATTAGGAGAGATTGTTTAGAGGAGGGCCTGAAGTATACGGGTTAAATTTTATTGCAGAAGTGAATGCTTCTTTTGATATTCTATTTGAGTGTAAAGCGTTGATTGAAGCATATTTTGTATGAAGCACGGAATTCTAAAATATGCGCTCGATCATCACTTGCATAACCTTGTAAAATTAGACTGTGGAAAGGTATACATTTGTGAGTTGTGCTTGCAATACCTATAGAAAGTTATTGAAAATGAAAATGATTTTGATATACATACTTTGTTACCTTCAGCTTAACACTTTATTGGCTACATGATATATAATGATATCTCGTTAATAAACACGAGAATGTTGTTAAGGTGTAGATAACTGTCCAAATTTTAAAATCGAAGAAAATAAGTTTCCTTATAAAAGTTAACTGTCCACTCTTTCATGGCCTGCAAACGTCCGACACTTGTTCTGAAATTAAATCTGATTTATGCATAGAAACATATTTTTGCTTGTTTTGTGTTGATTTAATTTAATCTACACACATATTAGAAATATGATCACACAATTTTAAAGGTAAATATTGACAGAAATCTGTCTGCATCCTGTCCAATAATACTGTATACAATCTGTGTAGAGGTAAAACATTATTATCAAAGGTTTATATCACAGACTGATACATTTGTAATTTCTTTATTTGATATATTATACTATGTTAATTTATGTATGATTCATTGTAATTATTCTGCTCCTTGTGGGCGCTTTGATTAGCAATAACGTATCTGAATCTGTATGTATGTATCTGCATCTGTGATGCTTGTTGTTAAAACTTTATATTACAGATTTTCAACATACATTCAATCATACATAAAGCAAGCGAGACATTTCAGCGTATGCACTCCTGTTCAAATATAGATCTTAATCTTCCCACTTTTTTAATCTAGATTAGAATATTAACAAAAAAAACATACAAGAACAAATAATAAAATTAAGTTCTATTTATGACAGATTGCTTGGATGTGTTCCTGTGAAAGAAAGTGTCCAGCAAACGAGCAGTAAAACATGTCAATTATTTTGAGCCCCTCTACCAACTAAGCTAAAGTAGTACTTCACCAGCGCAGCTAAATGGAGGACGGTTATTTATCTACTAGGTAAACAGAGTTGGATCTAGAGGAAAGATCGGGTCTTATGGTGTTACATATACATCGGATTTAAACGGAATAGTTCATGTGAGGACCATATTTTTACCCTTAATAGTGCAGTCCAAAATAATGAGAACTTATTCGTTGCTTTTATCGACTGTAAAAATGTTTTCATTTCATCGAAAGAGAGATGATGTTGTACAAACTATGTGCGATATAACATCAATGGAAAAGTGTATAACTCTATAAAAAAAAAAAAAAAAAAACGTTTACCGGAGTACCAGAGTTCTGAATTATTTGTGAGATTAAACGGAAACTTACCGACTAGTTGTGTTGCGAAACTGGTGTAAAACAAGGGGTCAATTTATCTCCGACATTGGTTTTGATATTTGTTAATGAACTTGTGATGGAGTTAAACAATATGAATCTTCGAAATGGATTAAAAGACAGCAATCCATCTTATGTACATATTATGTTAAATCATGTTAATTGACACATTATTGTTATTACAGAAGTCACTATAATAAATAATCAACATACTTACTTACATGTATGTTTAATAAAAAAATTGAGAATGGAAACGGGAATGTGTCAAATGTTTCAAATGTGTCAACAACACGACCAAAGAGCAGAAAACAGCCCAAGGCCACCAATGGGTCTTCAACACACCGAGAAAATCCCACACCCGGAGGCGGGATTCAACTGGCCCCTAAACGAAAATGTGTACTAGTTCAGTGAAAATGGACGTCACACTAAACTCCAAAACATATGAATGAAATAAAATTAAAAACATACAAGAGTATAACGAAATCAGAGAACTATATTTTAATTAGATTTGTGTTCTACATAGTTCTTTATTTACACCTATGCGTATGAACTATTTTGTTTCAAATATATATTAGTTCCATTATGTTCTGTTTTAACTGGGTCCGATCTGGTGGTGTTACATCAAACAAAGTCTAACCGAATCATTTTGCAAAGAATTCCGCTCCTAAAATATGCAACGGGCCCAATCGTCCTTTATCATGCTTGTATACCCTCTAAAATGTGCAACAGGCCATATAGTTTTTATCATGCTTGTATGCCATCTTAATTGTACAACATGTTCTATCGTCCTTTATTATGCTTTGTTTTTGTGTGTTTTGTTGTTGTGCATGTACTGATTTTTGTGATGAATGAATACTCCATATCCTTTGTTTTTTTTATTAACAGTGGCCGTACGACACACCCGAATCGGGCCATCGTCAAACTTTCTCCGCTAAAGATTTACAAAGATGAGTTACGAAATCATGCTGATGAGACGGATAAAGTCGATACCAAACGAACATTGCCTGTGTGAATAACAGCTATTCGTGCAAAGGAGAACATCAATTCTTCGACAAATCTTTAGACTGTGTGTCCGAACAATATCGTTATGGCGACTGCTAATGTTCTTATAGTGATTTGAAGAGACTATAATTGACCATTATTTTTAAAAGAGGACGAAAGATACCATAGGGACAGTTAAACTCATAACTCTTTAAATCATATTTGTTTTCATTTGACATATGAACGGATAAATTTTTAAAGTGATAATTTAATTTCTACAAAGATATATTTAGACAGGGAAGGTATATTGTGTATGCGTTACATCAAGATGAGTTGTGGCAACGCAAAATTGAACTGACATTTGAAACTTCTCTTCCACTAATAGAATAGTAACTTATAGGTTAAAAATCACACGAACTAAATTTCTTGTTGGAAATAATAGCATCTGTTATTAAACATATAATTGACATAAACCGATGGATTTAGAAAATTATTTGTCCAAATACCTTCCTTCTCTTTACTGGAAAGCTATTACAGAGATAAGTCTATCTACACTTTTCGAGTAATGATTTGAGCTAGAATCAAATTTTGAGTCAAAAATATGTTTAAAGCACATATAAGAAAAAGAAAAATAACAAAATACCGAACTCCAAAGGAAATTCAAAACAGAAAGTCCTTTATAAAATGGTAATATCAACAGCTCAAACACATCTAACGAATGGAAAACAACTGTCATATTCCTGACTTGGTACAGGCATTTCCTTATGTAGAAAATAGTGGATTAAACCTGGTTTTATAGCTAGCTAAACCTCTCACTTGTATGACAGTCGCATAGAATTCCATTATATTGACAACAATGTGTGAGCAAAACAAACAGACATAATAGGTAAAACGTCAAAAATTGGGGTACAGCAGTCAACATTGTAATATAATCTTAATCACTATAAAACAAATAACTGTTTCAACAAAGAAACACAAAATGGCATATAGACAAAGTACATAAGCAAAATGAAAGACAAGAACTCAAAATTGACCATAGCACAATAACACAATGGCGGGATGTATAAGTACCGATCCACGTCATAAGTATATAATCAAAATGGATAAACAGTAAAGGTAAAAATGTACAAGGACAAAAAGGGCAATTTTAACACGTATTTAAGATGATAAAGAAAGCGATATTTGTTACAATATTACTTAAATGAATTTGGCTAGCCGACAGATAAATCACATGGTAAAAGAAAAGAAAATATTAAAAAATGGCATAATCCACATGCATGTTTATCAATTTTTCTACGACTCCTAACTCGTTCACCTGTTCTTCGGTTTGGTCAATTTCAAGCATATTGCCAGTAGTTTTCCTTTGTTTTAAAATCTTAAAGTTTATGTTATTAATATTTGAAAGTCTCTGTTAATTTTTACACAAAGGTTTAAAGAATGATATATTTATATGAACATCAATATTTAGTCATAAATTGTATCTTGACCACTAGATGTGTTTGTAGTAACATTAGATTTGCATTCCATGTTATATTTTGAAGTAAGCTTGGTTAAGCGTTGTTTATGTGGCCTTCGTTTACTGTTTCGGTGACGTATAAATTAAACCCTCCATTATTCAGATCTATGCATGCATATTCTCCTTTTTGCATCTGAATAATATTTTGAAATTCATATGATGATTTATATGTGAATACATGGCAAACTGTAATTAGATTTTAGAAATCTCCATTTCATGTGCTATACAAAAGTACTTTTGTAAGCCAGAAGCGCGTTTCGTCTACAAAGACTCATTAGTGACGTAAATTTGACAATGACGTCACCACGGAAAAAGTTTTTGTCGTTGATAGTAACTATCTCAAAAATAAAATTAAGTAAACATAAATACAAGGGTATACAAAATAGAAACAACACTGAAAAAACAATTGTGTCCGAATAGCACATCACGACCAACCTGCCCCAAGAATGCCCAAAGTTAAAAGTCAAAAATCCGATGGCTGGATGCATAGATACCGAGTCACGTCAAAAGCATGAGACAGAAAGAAACATAATAGCACGAAAAAAAAAATAATGAGGAAACTAAAGTAAAATAGAAGTGAATCACAAAACTGCAGATTTTTAAATATAGAAAACAGCATTGTCATTATAAGCCCGCTAAACTTCAAATTATACACGAAGATATGATAAAACGAAAATATAAAAAGAGTAGTTTCTGTGTCATTTGGTATCTTGTGGAGAGTTGTCTCATTGGCAATCATACCACATCTTCTTATTTTTATATTAGTTTTGAAATCCATAATTCTTTAAAATAGAAGCTACTTCTTTTGTATTATTATAAACACTAGAGATCAATTCTATCTTGATGTTGAGGATTACAAATGATAAACTTAACTATCTAAAAACGATTGGATAATATCAATTTCTTGTGTTTATGAAATTGATAAACGGAGAAAATTATTTCCGGGATAGATGTTGGATAATATATATCTATTAATGTAATAGATACCATGAAATGTACCGAAACAGTTTTACTGATACTTTTTATTATTTGCTTTCCATTATACACATTTGTCTTTATACAGCCTTTACATATAATTACAACATAAAATTGACCGACTTTTGACTTCGAGGTCACATTGACGTTGAGGAACAGCTCTTGAAACAGGCGACTGTCGAGTTAATTGTTCTGCCATGCATATTATTTGCTTCACAATCTCATCATTTCCACTTTTCTATTGTTTAAAGATTTATATCTCATATCGAATTTTTCTAGCAAATCAATAGAGTTTTTATCGAGAGTCGCGATGAAGTCTTCAAATTTTGGTTCCAATATTCCTTGATCATGAGAATCTGATATCCACTCGTCTAAATGAGTAAAATTACAATGGTCCTTTTTCAAAATCTTGACGAATATACCTTATGTATTGCTTGATCAATATATTTTCTTTTTCGGTGAAACGCCCAATCTTAATGCATAAAAGATATATGATATTCCCTGAGCCATTTCGAAACATATTTTGTAATTTCACACTTTCCTCTGGTAAAAAATATCCATTCCTGGAGTATCAATCACACGCAGATGTCTTTCATAACGCGATGCTCTTTCTATTGCATATGGTTTAGTTTCGATTTGAAATCCAAATTTAAATGCTTCATTAGATCCAAGAATAGTATTACCAGTTCTGCTTTTACCCGATCCTATTGTTCCCAGTAGAACTAAATTAATGGTTTGGTCTGAAAAGTTGATTGCAGTAGCCATGTTGTACTGAAAACAAATCATAAAACATTCATAGCCATTTCAATGATCCAATTGCTAAAGCAAACCAGTAAAAAACAAACAAGAAACTTTGTTAAATTTAATTTGCATATTTTTAGTTTAACTGGAGCAATAGTACAATGTTTCGTTTATTTTTTTTATATTTGTTTTGACATGATTCTGTAGTTTTATTTTGAGCATTGCTCAAGCTCGTTTTGTCCTTCACTGCTTTGCTTTAGGATATCTTGTTGGAAGTAAAGCTACCGATTTGTCCACTGTTTGCCGATATCATTTCTATATTAGCAGTTTAAATACTTTGTTGTAAGTTTGAAGGCCAAATCAGTAACAAAGTTGAAGAGTACTAAGAATCGCAAAATTAAAAAAGTTGCATCAAATCAAGTCCATCTAAGCATTTTAGAACATTTGCAGTGTAAAAAGATGTCTTTAGAATGTTCTTACAAAAGTATTGGCAGACATGATTGCGTAGTTATATGAAAAATATTTTATTATGTTTCTATCATACAAACATCAAAAGTATTTTCAAAATATTTTAAAAGAAACGGGGTATAAACATACCAAAAATGACGTGTATCAGTCATAAAACAACTAAAAGATAGTCTGTTGGTCATATTTCTACTCTTTATAATCTCGGCCCAAAAATTCAACTCGAACAATTCTTATTTAATTGTTTGTTAAATTGACCTAACATTTCTACATTTCTCCAAAACCTTTATTTAATATTCGTAGTGTAACTGGTTCATTTCCATGGATTATTATGTTAAACAGTGAATAAAACCAAAAGCTGTTGATATCACATAATAACAATTTAAGGAAACATTTCATTTTATTTGTAGAATAATTTTATCTAAGAATAAAGCATTAACAAAGATTCAAACATAAAGTTCAATCATTGTCGAAATACTTTTCTTGAATGTTCCTCAAACACCTATAAGCCATTTCTGCAAGATAGGTTGAGTAGCTCCTAGCTATATCTCTTAGATAGCTTGAATAGCTAACAATAGCAAATGTGTTTAACATGGTAAAACCTTGCATAGAATTGGCAATTGCCATCAGTTTTAAGGTCCACTGCATTTTTCATTCTTTTTCTGTTTGTTGTTTAGTGTCAGATACCTATTATGGAATCGTCCTAACATACTCTTTGTTTCTTCAGGTAAGGTGTGAAGATAACTGTCAAACGTTGGGTTCTCAACATTGCAGTCATTCATGTCGGACTCCCATTCATCCAAGTGAGTGAATATTATGATAGTATTCTCTGAAAATCATTACCAAAAATTATGAAGTACTGGTTTATAAGCAACAGTTCCTCCTCTGTGAGCCTTCCAATAGATATGCAAAGAAGAAAATTATTTTACTTGGTCCTTCTTCTGGCATTATCGATTGAATGTCCTCATAATCCTGTTTTTCAAAGAAGGAAACACCAGGAGTGTCGATTACACAAACTTCAGTTTCACATATTTCCGTTCGCTTTGATTCACACCTTTTAGATGTTCTTTGGCATGAAAACCAAACTCAAACGCCTTATCACAACCTGTAATTGTATTGCCTGTTCGACTTTTACCAGATCCTGGTCTCCCAAAAGCACGAAAGTGTTTACAGGTTTCACCCATTCGTCCATGTCATACGAAGCCATTGATGACTGAAATTAAATGGGAATCAGCAAATAATCAAAAGATATGGATAACTAATTTGAAAAATTGTATCTTTACCTCTATAAATTTTTCATGCTTTATGTATTTTAATTGCATAATTCAGAATAACAATATTTGAAAATTCGTAAAGAGTTCCGCGAACTCTTGGGGCAAACGCCTGTGTTTGCTGAAATTTAAAGGTGTAATGCTAACTGCCATTTATCATTAGTTTATAGAAAAACCAACATTCAATTTCTTGTTCAACTGCTGTTTGAATAACATAATTCAGAATAACAATATTTGAAAATTCGTAAAGGGTTCCGCGAATATTGAAAGTGTGATGTTGACTGCCAAAACTGTTTATTTATCATTAGTTTATAGGTCCTCGTTTTATTTTAATAACCAGCAACCTCATCACAAAACCTATGATGTCGTAGCAATTTGACACACAATTAGATTGTCTTTGCATTTAAGTACCTTGAATGAATATTTCTGACATCAAAGATCTCAAGACAATTCTTATCTAGGAGAATAGGGACATCAGAAGTGGATACAAAATGGATTAACAAATTAAAACACGATGATTTTTTTACCTTTAAGTGTATATATGCTTATGCGAGTACAATCTACACAACCATAACTCTTTCAGTTTGAGTAACAACTTACCTGAATAATCTGTTGTTCGTTTTTATTACATATATATACTATGCAAATAAAAATAGTATGTTATAAAATGCGTGCGTTCGAAGCGCTTTTGAGTAACCTTCGCCAAGAACGCTCAAACCAAATAATAAAAAAATTTGAAAGCTAGGGTGTGTAAAACGTAGATTCGTTATGAGCTTGGTAAGTAAAAGGAAAGAGGGACGAAAGATACCAGAGGGACAGTCAAACTCATAGATTGAAAATAAACTGACAACGCCATGGCTAAAAAAATAGACAAACAGACAAATAATAGTACAGAAGTCACAACATAGAAAACTAAAGACTACAACACGAACCCCACCAAAAACTGGGGTGATCTCAGGTGCTCCGGAAGGGTAAGCAGATCCTGTTCCTAATGTGGCACCCGTCGTGTTGCTTTTGTTATTACAAATCCGGTAAAAAGTCTAATTCGGTAGGTCAAATTCGTGAAAAGGGAAGGGTATTGTAGTTACGACATAAGGAACATATCCGATATCATTCGTGAAACGGTTATTCCATAACTGTCAACCAACTCGTGATGGCGTCCGTAAAATTTACTAAGGGATGATTTCAACTTCACCATTTGGAACTCTTGGTTTAAAAGCTTCCTTGTGAGCAGCAATCCTCTATCAAGGAAATCATGATAGGAAATACAAGCCCGGGAATATCGTATCAATTGGGAGATATATACTCCGTATGCAGGCGCTGCTGGAATGTTGCTACATAGAGATGGAAAGTTCACAATTGGGAAGCTGAAATCATCTCTTTGTCGTAAAGTTTTGTTTTCAACCGACCCTCATTGTCAATTTCTAGATGTAAGTCAAGATATGAGGCAGACTTATCTGTATTTGTAGTATCCTTTATCTCTAGTTCGATGGGATAGATTCGTTCAATATAGTCACCAAATTTTGTATTATTTAGTGACAGAACATCATCTATATAGCGGAACGTAAAGTTAAAGGATATTGCTAACTTATCTTTCTTCCTAAGCAGTTTCTGTATGAAGTCAGCCTCATAATAATAAAGAAACAAGTCGGCAAGAAGAGGGCACAATTGGTTCCCATTGGAATTCCGACAGTCTGTTGTAAAACACGTCCTCCAAACGTAACAAATATGTTGTCAATCAAGAACCAAGCATCTTGATAATGTCAGTTGCAGAGAATTTTTGTTTTGAATCAGAGTGATTCTTTACAAAGTAGGATTTATCCTCCCAAGACAAGATACTTGTATCTACGTTCGCCATTCTTTTAATGAAACAAAGTAATACCAAGTCTTTCAATTTGTCTTTGAGTTTGGAATGGGAATACTTGTGTAAAGTGTAGAAAAGTCAAATGTTTTAATACTATTGCAAGATGAGAGAGTCTTTGATTGTATGTACTCTAAAAGTTCTTTGGATGTTTTTAGTATCCACATCTGATTCACGCCACCTCTAGAATATGTAGTTTCACAATAACTTTGTAGCTAGGCTTTAATTATTGATAAAATTGATGCTGAAAATTCTGAAAGAGGTTTCATAGAGCATTTGGAAGATCCAACAACGTATCGTTGTTTGTAAAGACACTTATGTAGTTAAGGTATCCAATACAGTAATGGAAGATCCAGTTTTTCATCTTTGGTGAAATTTCAAAGGAACATAGAACAAACCTATGATTATCCAGGATTTCCTCTTTGGTAAGTGTCGTGAGGGTATATGTTGAGTTTCCAAGTGAATTGTCAATATCTAATTCATTTATCAAGCAGTTTATGTAATGATATTTACACACAAAAACGATGTTGTTTGAGGCTTTATCTGCGGGGACAACAACATATTTTTCATGGAGGTAGGACAAGGGCTTTGCAACATTTGTGAAGAGAGAATAGCCAAGTTCACCTAAGGTCACTTTGGCCAGATTAAGTCGTAACCTTAGTTTCTTAAATAATTTCATAACTTAGATTGCAAAGTGGAGAATTCAAATCGACGAGAAAATGAAAAGCTATTGCAAAAATCCAAAAATCCCAAAAACAAAAAAAACACTACATACAAAACTTACTACGGTGGATGGAACTCACTGACCACATGAAAGCCAAATATTCCAGAAGGGTAGGTAATTTCGCAAATTATAAAAGAAGCTAGGTTCATCACATTTTACTACTTTCTTTTGGAAAAAAGTGTTCATACATCCATAAAGATCTGTCATAATTAATAAGAAATAGACTGTCAATGTTCTGCAAAACTTTATTTTTAAAGACAAATTGGTAAAACAAAATTTACAATAATATCAATCGTCTAATTCTGACATTATTTCAAATAGTTTTAAGGCAATTGAACCAATTATACCAATTACCTCAATTACTTTGAGTAAAACTCGTCACTGTTTTGAAAATGTCTCTGTCTTCATTTTCTTCCTTCATACTTGCTTTAAGCATCCGTTCAACATTCTTGTAATCAGAATTAGTGTAGCAGTTATTTTCATTTTGCTGCTGAACTGATGAAACTGTCTCTAGAAGCTTCTTTAGTTGAATTTCGTTTTCACTCCCTCTTCTTCTATTATTAAAAACAAATACTGATTGCCGCACATTGTCAGAATTTTTAAGCATATTTCGAAGAGAGCTTACAAAATCTTCCTTTGTCTGATTTTCATTTTGTTGCATGTGGTCTTCTAAAGTTGATCTAGATGCGTGAATATAACAATTACATATTTAAGCATCTCTTTCCCGAAATATCTCACAAAGTGTTCAAGTGTGTTGATATCTTCTTTTGTAAAATTGAGCAATTCGAATACAAAGTATAGTTGCATGAGGACCAAGAGAAGATAAGATAATGCTTCGTTTCACTTCTCGTTGAATGGTCTCATTATCTTGATCAGTATCAAAAATCCAGGCGTATCAACCACGTCAATGTTTTTCCCAAATCTAATGGAAGACTCTTTTAGCAAATTGAAGTTACAGAAGAACCATGGTCACCATAAACGAATGCATCCTTCCAAGTATCGAATTTCCTGTCTTACTTTTCCCAGTGCCTGTTTTTCCTAAAAGTATAATACGCAATTCGTCTGGTTTGTCCATTATATACTTTTTCCTGAAATGAGCAAATAAGCTTCATCATAATTCATCTTGCGCACACGTGTGTTTTAATACTTTTGCCAGGTCCAGGAAATTGAACCAAAAGCGTTTCATAATACCATAGGACAACTGTTGATAAAAAATTAGTCGTAGGGGATAAATAAAAATATAAAAATTATACATTTGATTTAAGAAGGTATATTATTTGTGTATACCAGTTACAAAAAAAAACGGCAAAATATACCTAAGGAACAATAAAAATCATAAGCCTAAGAAAACACCAAAAACACTAAAAGATACCACACAGAAAACTAAAGACTAAGCAACATTCACCCCAGCAAAACCAGGGATGATGTCAGGTGTTCCGGAAGTTTACGCAAGTACTGCTCAATAGTGACATCCGTGATGTTGGCAACGGCAAGTGGAAATTCGGTAATAAGTCGCATTGGGTTATGCCAAACTCGAAAAAAACAAGATTGAAACATATCTGTGGTCATCTGTGACATAAATATTTCATAACGGTCAACCAAATCATAATGCCGTCTGTTAAATTTTTGAAATGATTTTAACTACCCATAAGCAGGAACACTTGGTTCAATAGCTTTCTGGAAAGCTACTATCCTATATCAAGGATTCGTGATAGAAAACGAGAGTTTTGCAAAGTGTTTCAGCTGGATTTAAATATTCATATGCAGGCGATGCTGGTGTGTCGCTAGATAGAAAAGAAAAGTTCATGATTGGAACGTTGAAATCATCTATCTTGTTTAGTTCTCAATTGAACCATCAACTGAGCCTTATTTTCAATTTCTGATTAAAGATATGAAGCAGATATAACAGCAAAAAGCCTGGCTCGTTTTTTCCTGTTTCGAAGAACGAACACATAAATTTTATATTTCCGACAATATGCAAATATATTTATAGGTATTTGTATAATATCCTCAAATTTGAAGATTTAACATTGTTGGGCTAAATTGTAGGCAAAGTATACATAGATTGTTGTGTAAGCCCTGTATAAACGTAGGTTTTCTGAAGGAAAGTGTCTGTCATAAATTCGACACATACCGGGTTTTGGTGGTATACAATAAGTATCGGTATGACTGCAGGGTAAGTAAAAGCATTTTTATACAGAAAAAACCCACCTCATCTGGAAGTAATACCATGTAATTGTTCGAGTGGTCAATGGCGACGGGCACGCTTGCAGGTGGTGTTGCAGTGACGTCACAGAAGTGGGGTTCAAATCCGCAGACGGAAAAGAAAAGTTTGCCACTGCAAAGAATAGGAACTTAACATTTATCATCTGATGTCATTAGTATCGGCAAAGATGGCCGACAACTTCCAGAAAAAGATAACTGAAGTTTAAAATACAGCTTTCCGGTCTGTATTAATATTACTAAATTTGATAGTACAAAATTTGAACAAAACACACTTCATAATACACATTTTATACCTGAATCGATGATCATTTGCAGGAAGGACAAAATTGCCATTCCGCATTTGACGATATGAATTCATAGGGAGAAGAGAGTGGGGTTATGATTGTATACACAGACGGGTCACTTTTCTTTATGTCAAATATATAAATGGGGTGCTATTCCACCAAGGTAATATAAAAATGGGGTGCTATTTCACCAATGTAATATATAAATGGGTCATAAATGTTCAACTTCCGATGAGATGTCTTTAACATACCCTATTGATTCGATCCACAAAAGTGCATTTTATACAGGTAAACACGATGATTAACATATTTGTTTAACCTATTATATGAAATCAAACAGACATAGAAAATCCAATTGCACGCGTTCACTATCTATTTTTGTCTATAGTTATGTTTATATCGGGTTAAATGACCGTCGGCAGTCTTCGGAGGTCAACTCGATGATTAATTAGATGGTGTCTACACTAAATACACACGAAATGCTGATACATATTACTGAGTTCATGTATCGTAAATTGTTTATTTTAGACTTTTACAATTTGGATATACGTTTAAATATGTTATAAATCAAATATGAGAGTTTAATTTAAATCGGTGAGCATGAATTTGACAGCTAATGCACCTTTAATCCAATTCAGTCGCAATATTGGAAAACTGTATAAAACGGATACAGGAATAGTTCTTATATGATAATGTTTTTCCAGATTCTTCTTAACATGACCATAATCGTCACGAACGTTTTTCTCGTTGTCAATTTTATTTGGAAAAAGCAAGATTATTTATAAAACAAAGAGACTACAATTTTGTGAATAACTTGAATAGAAGAATATCTTAATCAGATTAGTAAAGCTGGTTTAAAGGTAAGAAGTAATGCATTTCGAAAGATGTGATATATAATTTCTCAGTAAGCATAATATAAGGGCACGGTAGGCAATTAGTGTTGCTAGCTGGCGAACTCACGACAAATTAACAATGGACAAATATCTACATTGAAAAAAAGATTAAGCATACTTATATTTGTTCTATTTATACATTCTTTCTATATTTGGTTATGAAAGAGGGTATGGTGTTTAATTTAATATCCGTGTTTGGTTTTTTCCCACTAAAACGTGTCCGAAAATATAAAATTGTTGCGAATCCTTAGTAATTACTTTCCAAAGGAAAAAAAACATTGGAAAAATCAAGACACCAAGACCTAGCGAACAACACAAAATAAAATGACGTTAAAAGCAAACGCACGTCATCACATAAACTGACCGTAGAACTTCGTGAGTGATGACCATCATAAATTGATGACCCAATAAAAGGAAGTAACGGTTAAGCACCATCAAGGAAATGAAAATGTACAATTAGAAGAGAAAAGACTCCATTATGTCTAACATGACCATAAAATTTTCAAATACAATGTGCTTAAAGGACAGCTATTACTTTGAAAGTTCGATTTTGTGATAAAAGTATCTTTAGTAAAATAAATTTCAATTATGTATTCACAAAAATCTCGTTAGCCTATAAAGAATATTTGGTCTATCTATCTGCTGGTAATGTTAATAAAATATCTTAATCAATAATAATAAGAAGAATTTTATTAGTGTGAAGTCCAAGCAATAGGACTGTTATCAAATAACAGAAATATACTATATCTGTTATAAAATCCTCTGAAGCAAGACGGGTACAATGTGTGCAATACTTTTATTGATAATGCTGACAATTTTTCGTCATTTTTGTCGTCCGGTTTCTGTCTCATTGACTTATGCCCCGTATCCCTTTTGCTCTTATATACCATCCTAATTCAAATCTTAACGTAAAACTATCTTAGAAGAAATAATAATACTTAAGTTAAGTTATATACTTACCAATCGAAAGTCGTTTCACACTGGAGTAGCTTAAGTGTCTTCTCCAAAAAATCTAGAAAATACGCAGAAATGACGTTTAAACAATCGATTTCGCGCTGGTGCGACTAAAATGTTCGCGTGAAGATTCAACCGATTTATTTTACTTTGCGTTTAGTCGCATTATAAAGATCCTCTTGCACAAGTCACACAAGGGTATCATACGGTTGATTACCAACATTAGGGTCAATAAATACCCGAAAATCGTTGTATATTTTTTTTCATGTGAAAGTCAGTTTTAATAACCAAATCGTGATACGTATATTTATATAAATAACACTCAATAAAATTTTACAAAAGAGATACAAACGCACTTGAATTTAATATTTGTACTTGGATTGGAATCTACACTTAAAGATCTCTTTTACCCCCTTTTTCTGAATAAAATGATACTTAGAAAAGTATATCCTCATCAAACAACACAATCAACTCTGTATCTGTTTGGAAGTCCGATAAAGGAGCAGAAATACAACCTACTTTAAGAAACAGTCAGTGGATCAAACGTTTGCTAACTGGAACTTTAATTAAATATTTATATTAATAATTACAATAACAATTTAGATATCTATTAGTACTCTATTAGAAAATTTGTAATTTGATTCTGTGGTCCATATGATTGTGTTATATCCGGTTTTGAAAGGATTTGAAAATTGGGTTGATTGGTTGATTTATTTAACTCCACTGAAACACTTTTGACTATGTCATGGCGACCAGTTTTAATTGCGGAGAACTATCGACCTTGGGCAGGAAAGCTGTCAATCTTAGTCACATGAAATTGAAGTCGAAAGGATCTTGGCCCGAACAGGGTTCGAACTCATAACCTCACATAAGATGCACTATTTAGACCACTTGGACCCTAGTACCTTTATAGATTGGAAGCGGTTATAATCGATCAAAATCTATCATAGTAATACTTGAAAGCGCTCATATTTATAATATTTTAAACGCTGTTAGGACACTGAATAATTGTTCGAATGGATTAGTCGTTCTGGCTGAAAACAAACTATTGAATTTACATTACTGCAAGGGACCCACTCTTTATTAAAAATACCTTTATTCCACATGTGCATGTGTATTATTTGGCATTTTGATTTGAGTTTTTGAAGTTACACTTTGAATGAAGGGACTCGTAGGTATACATAACAACGTGCAAAGTACCACTTGTCTCATTAAAATACCATCATTTATATATATCCCAAAAATCGCGTTTCCCATCGAATATTTCATTCGGTCATGAACCAATTTTCATATATTTCAACTATATATATATATATAGACGAGTTAGTGAATAAGAATATAAAAGTTATTTATTTACATTTGACTTACAAATTGCAACATAATTATTTTAATTGCCTGTTAATTTGATGTTGTAGAAATCGCGCGTGTACAAAATCTTTGAAAGAATTATGTATTGATTTAATTGGTAATGGATGGCCTCCGATGATTTTTGTTTTGTTTTAGAAAAATGCAAGATTATCAATTTTGTAAGAAAATTGACTTGCGCAGTTATGTATACCTCTGAATAATATAAGCATACATTTATACATGTTAACTTTTGTTTAGATATTATAAAATTTATCACATAGAATAATTTATATTATCAAATTGCTGCTCACAAGGAAGCTATTAAACCAAGAGTTCCAAGTGGGAAGTTGAAATCACCCTTCGTAAATTTAACCTACGCCATCACGAGTTGGTTGACCATTATGGAATATCCGTTTCACAGATGATAGCGGATATGTTCCAATTGTCTTAACTACAATCCCGTCCGCTTTCCTCGAATGTAACCCACCGAATTAGACTTATTACCGGGTTTGTACTAAAATGAGCAGCTTTTTAGTCATGGCGTTGTCAGTTTATTTTCGACTTGTGGGTTTGAGTGTCCCTTTATATCTTTCACCTCTCTTTATTTATTCCTCTTGATATAATCAAATTTGTTTGTTGTCCCATGAATAGAATTTATTCAGGGAAATATGCCATATCTTCTTTAATGGTCTTGCGACATGCTCGATTAAAAGCTTATTCATTTTGTTATTGTCAATTGAGAAAAATAATTTTGAAAACCCTTTTTCTCCTTCGTTTTTAACAAGGTTGGGTCTCATTAAATAAAAAGAATTAAATGAAAAAATACGGCATTTAAAAAGGGTCTTCATTTAAAAAGAAAATGCAAAATATACTAGTTTACAAAATGGATATATCTGATATTTTCGCTATTTTACGAAATTTTCCTTTGATCTTGCTGACTGATAATTTTCTTTCTCAGCGGAGTCGAGTGTTATAAAAACTATCGCTAGAAACTAAGGTAGCGATAAACAGATTATCGTTGGTCATCTCAACTCGATTGCTTTTCTTACTTTCGCCGTTCCGACTCAAGCGAGAAAATCAATCTCGTTGAGATAACCAACGATAATCTATAATTCTAAGATATTTTGTCGCTTATAAATATCAATAGCTCTGACTAGACAAAGATACGACAATGTTGAATGCGTGTACTTAGTATACTTAAAAGGGAGAGTTGAAAAAGTCGTGATCAATACAGCAATATGTTGTTGGACACTGTAACAGTAATGCACAGAAATATTTTTTGCCGTAATAGCAATACAAAATTCTGGAAAAAACTGTCTTTACAGAGGACGCCAGGAGAAAAGAAATGCAAACAAACGCAATTCAAATTGAAAAAACGACTACATAAAGAGGCAGTCTCTTTTTACTCCTTGAAGACATTTTCCTTCGGAAACCTTGAGAAGTTATATAACAACTACAAATTTATAAAAAGAGTTCTTGGATCCCTAAACCGAGCAAAATGCAACCTTGGAATCATTTATTGACAACTTTAAGTCGGACATTATTAGAAATACCAGAAATAACACTAAACCTTTTGACAATCTTACCAATGAAGAACGGACTGCACTGAAAACTTACGATCCAACAACAATATCGTCATTAAACCTGCAGACAAAGGCAGTGCAGTGGTTGTCATGGATAAATCTGCCTATATTCAAGAGGCTGAACGACAACTTGGCGATGCAAGGTTCTACCAAAACTAGACTCTGATCCTACAACAACTTTTAGCAGAGAAATAACTGATAGCTTGGTAGAAATGCACAACGATGGTTTCATCGATGACAAAACTCTTGAATATTTGAAACCAGAAAATCCAAAACCGGGCAGATTTTATCTTTACCTAAAATTCACAAGGCCAATAACCCCGGAAGACCTATAGTTTCAGCGAACGGTCATCCGACGGAAAAATATCGGAATTCGTTGACTTCCATCTTCGTCAACATGTTGAAGACTTACCATCTCACATTAAAGATACAACCGATTATCTTAGAAAATGCAGGCCTTAAATCCACTTCCTCCGACACGACACTTGTTTCTATGGATGTCACCTCCTCTACACAAATATTCCACATGCAGATGGCATTGATGCATGTAAAGAAGTTTGGAATTCCAGACCAGTGAAACATCCACCTACTGAATGCCTGGTCAAAATGCTCACGCTGGTACTAAAGAAAAACAACTTCACTTTTGATGGAGATCATTATTTGCAAGTTAATGGAACTGCTATGGGCACCAAAATGGCTCCATCATATGCCAACATATTCATGGGCAAATTAGAAAAACAACTTATTGAATCATCCATCGAAAAACCGGTTTCCTGGTTTAGATTTATAGATGATGTGGATATGAAATGGAATAAAAGTGACGACGATTTAGATACTTTCATCACTCATGCCAACAACATACATCCAAGTATCAAATTTACTCATGAGAAATCTAAATCCAAAATCGCCTTCCTCGATACTTCCAGCTCGCTCACAGATGGCATCATATCCACAGATCTATATTCTAAACCTACTGACACTCATCAATATCTGTCCCTAAAGTTGCCATCCTCCTCATCTGACTAAGAGCATCCCGTACAGTCAGGCACTAAGAGTCAAGCGAATATGTTCCAACACAGAAACAACCAAAAACAATTACGTCAACTTGAAACCCGCTTGAAGAGAAGGGATACAAACACAGAAATATCAAAAAGTTTTCAGAAAGCGGCATCAATTCCTAGGAGTAAACTTTTAGAATACAAAGATAAAAGAAAAATAAAAGGACTCCATGTGTCCTCACTTACCACCCATCCTCAAAACAGCTTTAGTATCATTCGTGAGCATTGGAAAACAGTTGAAAAGAATTCCAAACTATCCAAGATTTTTCCTCAGCCTCCCATGATAGCTTTTAGGCAACCCAACAGTCTGCGGAACCTGCTAGTGCTGGCTGAAGTGTCTGATAATAGAAGTTCTTCTGGAGAATGTCGTTCGTGTGAGGAAAACGCTGCAAATGCTGCCTACAGATGCAGCATTCATCAACATTTCACAGTAAGACAACCGAAAATAACTATAAGATATTTTGCAATGTTACTTGCAAAAGTATGAACGTTATTTACATACTGGAATGTTCGGTTTGTGGCCTCCAATATGTTGGTGAGTCAAAGCAGCCTTTCCACAAACGCCTCAATGGCCATAGGAGTGATATCTCTAAGAAGCCACTTCTCCCAGTTTCTCAACATTTCAGACAATCAGGTCACAAACTTGATGACTTTAATCGCATGAAAATCCTAGTGATTGAACAGAACATTCACTGGAGTGATGCCCAGCGACAGGTTCGGGAAAGCTTTTGGATAAAGGAACTAAATGTACATCATCCAAACGGCATCAATAAGAAATACTAAGTTTTGTTTTCACTCATTTTGGAATGTAAATATACACAGTCACGTATATTAGAGTATCGAGTTTTGTTTATATTATGATGTTCGAGATTATGGATTAAAATCAATAGATTAAAACTTACCTGTATTATTGATCTATTTTTAACCTACAATCAGTATTGTTAAACTCATTGACACCGAAGAAGGCTATTTGTTAAGCCGAAATATTTGTCAACACGATTTAATAACAACATCTTCGTATAATACCATCTTATATTAGTATCGTTGTGCAAATTTTTAGACTATATATATATATATATATATATATATATATATAAAACACTTCTGTCCACTAGAGGTATCCTGTTTTGAATTTGATTTTATGACAAACATTTTTAAAACCGGGACAACTCTATAATATTTCGGATGATAACATGATTATAATTGTAATACAGTTGAATTTACTTTTTTTTTTATCAATTTCTTGATTGTATATTCATGTATATATATTAACCAATATAGTCTGTACAAACTGCTCGTATTATAGTTCATAACAATAAAGGTTTTTCTAAGCTTTGTCTAGTCAGAGTTATTGATATTATATAAGTTGCAAAATTTATATTATAGATAAAAATATTTGAAGATTTCAGTTGGTGGCGAATAACAATAAAAACATATGTCTCTGGTGGAGAATTGTCTCATTGGTAATCATACTACATCTTCTTATTTCTATATCTAATATATACGTCAATGAGACAATTTGTTTGCAAAACAAGATTTTAGCGAAGTTTTCAACTCCAATTCCTGAACTATTAAGTCCCGACGCTAGTATCATAGCATAAGGTAAATGGAGAATTTTATATAAACATTGATAAAACTTTTAACAGAAAAATGTGTACAAAATAATATACGACATTCCATACTTAGGTATATGCGAGTGACAATTTTCCCTTCTTATAAAATCAGGAAAGTTTTTGAGGGAAATAGATAATTTTTTGTAAGGAATAATAAAAATTGTCTTACCTCGCTCCAAATGCAACGAGTTGACGAAGACTTAAAAATCATTCAGGATATCACTTGATTAGTTGTTTTAAATGCAGATAGGTTCCGCCCTCAAATATAGGCGGAGATTTGTAAAACCTGAAACGCAGACAACTCGAGTTTTAGATTAAAAAAAAAAAAAATAGCCACTGAATAACAAATGATTAAGAGTTAGCAAATTTATGTGCAAAAAACGTCGTGGCGCTAATCATTACATCTGATCACGTCTATTTGTACGCATTGCCAAATAAAAAAAGATTAATCAATTTATCATGCACACATTGAAAAGCATTTTGTTGTAAAGCGACAGTTTTTGATAAAATCCTAGTATATTACCGGTAATTGAATATGTGTCCGAACCATATGAGTATTTGGACCATATGCGTATATACTCATAATTTTGGGCCGACCATACGCGTATTGTCCGGGTAATTGATATGATGAACGTTGAAAAGGTGTCCCATAAATTAAGAGTTTTAAAAATAAAATTTTGACCTATTCAATCATATGATAATCATTGTTACATAATATATGAAATAAAATGAATTTTACTGATAGTAAGAATTATAGCCGATCTGTCCTTACGTAACACAATACATCGACTTTGGAAAATAAGTTCACGAAATACCAAAATAACAGTTAAACGAGAAGTGAATTGCTTACCTCACAGGAACTGTGCTCATTGAACCCTCTTTTCTTTCTTAAAAAACTATTTTGGTGATTAAATTTGTTCTTATTAAATAAAATTTCCTAAATATAAGTTTGTTTTAAAGTGTTCTTGCTCTATTCATACGATCTTACAACAACAGTAAGATCATATATAAAGGAGCAAGAACACAGTAGAAATTAGAAGAAATTTTGTTTTGAAATGATAATTCAAACACTAAGAAAAAAAAATAGGGTACTTTCCTAAACGCCTGTGCTTGTACGAAAAGTCGACAGGAGAAAGGCGCTTCAAAAGACTAGGAAAAAGGCAAGATAACAGAAACACAAAGATTAAGACTATATGTAAAAGACAAATAAATTATGTCAGTAGCTTGGGGTTCGGAGAATGAGTAGTGTATTCCTGCGAGGGAAGTTAAGATTTGTTTTCAAAAACCGATATGGTCTGAATACTTATATGTTCCGGCCCGTTTATAACCAAACGAGTATAATACTCATATGCATATGGTCGGACCATATGAGTATACGCATATGGTTATAACCATACGCGTATGGTCCAAATACTCATATGGTCCGGAACATATATAAGACTAATTAAAATATGAAATTTATTTCAATATCCTCTTTGTCTCACTAGTGACTCTTATACTTAACTAACAAAACAACCTAATGTTTTCATAGTATACTCAGGTGTTCAGAATGTCTAAAACACTCATTACAAATGAAGTATTGGTTAGTCATGTATATGAAGTTGTTCACAATTTGTTTGAGCTTTGTACTATCTGAATATGCTGAATTTACCTACTTATTTTGATTCTATAAAGGGACTTGATATATCCGATGTACTTTAAAGAGAACTACTCAAATAAATTAATCAATTAATATTTTTGGTTCCGCAAGCGTTTGTGCCAGTTACACAATACATGCATTAAAATTTATCTCACGTTTCATTTGTTGAAGTGTAACAATTATTGTTCATATGCCTTCAACCACTCGGGGTATAAATGTGCTTTTATTTAATAAATGAATAAATAATAATAAGAATGACACATGCATGTATTTAACATTATAAAAGGTAAACGATAATATTATTGTTATTATCATTATTAGTAGATTCACATGCATGTTTTCATTATTGCGAGATTGAAGAAATCACGAGACAGATTATCTAAATATACATTTGAGTACAGGTTCTCGACATAGTTGTACCGTGTAGTAAATACAGTACGTGCGTTTGGCTGTGACTGATGTAACTCTACACTGTCACATTTGATCGGAATTTGAACGTTATGGTATGTAAATGATAGAAATAACATATTTTTCAAGTTGCATTCCAAAAAAAAAAAGAAGTAGTAAGATACTTAGGGCTTTCCAATATCATACGACTATTTTCCAATCACGCTGCATTATCCGGAAGGACTCTTCTGAATCTATCTAGTAATTAATTAAGTCTCACGTTTAAAATGCGATTGTTTATGGTCCCAAATATACATGGAATTTATGCAAACCACCGCACAATTGATACTATAAAGGAAAAGTGAAGTTTATTTTAAATTTAGTCAATTGTTAACTGTTTCAAACTTATATTTAGCAATGGCTACTTCATCGTAGTAATATAGAAAAAGAATAAATCTATTAAACCAAAATCATGGCTCCATTGAGGCATAAAGTTAACAAACCTAAACATAAAGTTGATAGACTTTACACTTAAAGAGGAACAACTCTAAATATTTTTTTAATTGTTGGAACAATGCTGGTTGTGGTAAGTGTATCGAACAAAATCGGCTGTGAATTGGGCAATATTTCTACGTTCGTTGAGTGCAAATTTAGGTAAAGCGATCTAAAATTCCAACATAGTACCCTATAACTTGAGACTACGAAATTCGAAAATTCTGATATCGCTTTTGTACATGGAAAACGAAAAGAAAAACAGAGAATATGTTATTCCAATTAAAGGCCTCGTATCACATGCACATTTGACATGACAATTACATCAATAATCGAGTTTAAAACAACTAACTTTCAATAAAATCAAGTAAAATAAAACTTTTTAAATTTAATTCTTAAGAAAAACGTTAAATAACAAAATACCGAATCCAAGGAAAATTCGAAAAGAAAGTTCCTAAACAAATGGCAAAATCAAAGCTCAAACACAACAAACGAATGGAAAACAACTGAAAATATTGAATCTACTCAAGCTATAATACACAAGTGTGGCTGATAATAATATGTAAATATATATTCATGTAAATAAACAACTGTTATTGTAAACTCGATTGATAAGAACCACAACACATTAAAAAGCGAAAAAAGGCAAAAATATTAAAACAAAACATTTAAATTCTACCTAAAAATAAAAACACAAAAAATAATAATAAAAGGAAAAGGGAGTCCATTCCACAAGCGCCTGTGGTGTAAGCCTGAACATTAATTACATTGAAAATGTGAAATGCCTTTGGAACATTTAGTGTATTCTAGTTGTTTCAGTTTTCCACAGAGCTGTGCTTACATGTATCTACGTGGAAATAAACTTTTAAAATGTAATATCAAAGTGGATGGCGGTACTGCGCATTTGTCACCCGTTTCGTTTTTCCTGCAGTTCATTAATATTTTGCAATACAGCTTTATATTCTGTTCATGTAAAGAATGCAACTGAATGATTAAAAATTGCCTCTTTTGTTTTCATTTGTATCTCCTAAGCTTCGAGTATTCATGTTTCAAATTATAGAAATTGTTTTTATGAAAGGATCAAATGGTAATTGTGAAAACGTTTTCCATAGTTGAGCAAGTTAGCTCTAGCCAGATGCTACTATTTGTTATATGTATTGTTAGAAACAGATTTGCCTTTGACAAAATTTGTTTGATGCATTGTCTATACAGAAGACTGAGTATATTGAAATGTACCATTGTTGAATTATAATATTTACTTTTGTAAGGTGTCCGATGAAGGTGCACGCTAAAAGTTAAATGCTCACCTGTCAGTGCAAATATAGTTAGAGTCATATTTTCAACTGGACAAGATAATCACACTTTCTCCAGGAACACATGTATACAGTAATTTGCGACTACTTCAGTTATATGATTGAATAACATATTAATGAAAACTTTAACGATTTTGACTGTCCCTTTCATGTTCTGTTTTGTTATTAAGCTTTTAAAATTATGCTTTGTTTTTTTTTTTTTTTTTTTTTTTTTGTTTTTGTTTTTGTTTTTGTTTTGTTTTTTTTTGTTGTATTATTTGTTTTGGTTTTGTTTTGTTTTGTTTGCTTTGCTTTTGTTTTTGTTTTGTTTTTAGATTTGATTTTGGTCTAAAACGCGTGGTCTTAATCCAGAATTAAGTGTCGGGGCACTGAAATTGATACAATACACTCATATTTTATTTTGGATTTAATTTTAATTCACAAATAAAGAAGTAATGAGCAGTGGGCATGATGATAATGAAACAACTGTCCACCACATATCCAAATAAAAAGATGTAAACTACTGCAGGTAACAGAGGACATTCAATAAAGGCCACATAGAGAATGTACCGACCCCTATGAGTATGATTTTAACGCGCAGATAGCATGGCATTCACCCTACAAGTGTCATTCGATTTGACGTTCCCATTCCTACTAGACATAGCTGAGAATTTACGAAAGCTCTCATGATTATCTGATATGCCTCTCCCTACATCAATAGTTATTCTTGGTCAGCTTATGGCTTTAGTAACGAAAACATATTTCAGTTTAGATAAAGTAAAACAACTTCAAATTTGTCAAAAATCAAATATCTTTCCGAGCATGTCCAGTTCAAATAAGTAACTCCGGATGTGATGCATTCCTGAAGCACATAAATGTATCGACAAAATACATATGTATACCATGGAGTTTCAAGAGAGTGTAAGTTAGGTCGTAAATTTATCTTTTGATCAATAGTTCGGATGACTAATATTTAATCCTCCCAGGGATTTTGAAAGACATGCATGTCTTCATCTTGCTAAAGCAACCGAAAAGAAAGCTTCAGCTGCAGTCAAAAGAGTTTATGAAGATGACCTGCTGGAAGCAGTTAAACAAATGAAAATAATGAAAACTATAGAAAACAAATTGAAACTAAGAAAATAAATACATGGAGGATGAAAAGAGGCATATAATTGAATGCAAATGCAAATATTACAATCATCAAAATCTGAGCCGTCACTGCAATAAAGCTTCTATTTAAAATAAGTTTGAAATATACTCCATAGAAAAGACAACGGAACATTGGCATCAAGGGAACATCAATTTACGGAAAGGAATATACTTACCATTAATCACAAATCATGTATGGAGGTCACTATCTAATCAGAGAGTTTAAGATCAGGATGTGAAAGGTAAGACGATCACTATCAAGGTTTACATGAGTAAAAGCCCGTAGTGGATTTTATTTGTATATTTGTTAGAATCTTTGGATCTTCACAAAGAGAAACCACACACTGTAATTCTTAAGAGTAAAACATCCATTTGCATACGTTAGATGTGTTTGAGTTTTGATTTTGCCATTCTATAAAAGACTTTGCGTTTTGAATTTTCCATGGAGTTCGGTATTTTGTTATTTTACTTTTGCCAATAGAGAGGAACATTTTGTTCCCATCATTATACCAACCTGTTTATGAAATACTTTATGTACAAAAGGAGAGGCCATTAAAATAAATGCTAGAAACAATTGGCAACAAAAACATTTGATCTTCAAATGAAAGCAGACTAATAAAGAATATATATCACACCAGCAATAATGTATAGCGTTAATATAATAAGAAGTAAAATGACAAAAAACGAACTCCAGGAAAATTCAAAACGGAAAGTCCCTGATCAAATGGCAAAATCAAAAGCTCACACACATCAAACGAATGGAAAACAACTGTCGTATTCCTAAATTGGTACAGGCATTTCCTTATATAGAAACTGGTTGATTAAACCTGGTTTTATAGCTAGCTAAACCTCTCACGTGTATGAAAGTCGCATAAAACCATTATATTGTCAACAATGTGTGAACAAAACAAACAAATATGTCAACAAAGAAAACAAAATGGCATATAGACAAAGCACATAAGCAAAATGAAAGACAAGAATGCAAAAATGACCATATCACAATAACACAATGGCGGGATGTATAAAATGAACTAAACAGTAAATGTTAATAATTTACACAAATAAAGAAACACTATAACACGTAATTAAAATGATAAACAACGTTAGTACCTTTAATCTATACTTCAGGCCATCATGTATTATTTGTGAACTTGATACGGAATATTTATCAACAAGGCCTTGGTATCTTCCGATGAAGTTTTTTAGAAAAAGGACGAGACGTTCTTTGACATAACCCTGGTTTATCAACTTTCTGCTCAGACACTGGTGACGTTTTATAAAGTATGAGTAGCAGCTGCAAGCTCTTGAATACCGAATGAGTTGGGAAATTTATGTCCCATATGCAGGTGAAGTTGGTATATTGCTACTAAGGTGGGGAAATTGATAATTTCAAAACTAAAATCGTCTCGTTTGTCATAGATTCTGGTCCTGAGATGACCGTTTATGTCAAATTCGAGGTATAAGTCTAAAATGAAGCGGAGGAAACCGTGCCTGTTGTTTCTTTAGTTTTGGAGGATATATTAATAACAGTCAATCAGAAAATTTTTGAAAGAACAAATTTGTTGAAAAGTCAACCTCAAATAAGCTCTGTCAAAATTTGCTATCAAAATCCTGAAATGTTTTGAGGACCAAACAGCCTATTCAGTTCTATCAGTGATTTTTCTTAAAATTTTGTGTCAAGGTATTTCATGACTTTTGGAACACAAAATTGGGGTTGCCAATTTCGTTTTGTCAGTATAGCAACCTCAGTTTCGTGTTTCACCCGAATTTGAACATTATTTTGTTGTTATTGAAACTTTAAGTAATTTATTATTTTCCTATCTTCAACCAAAATTCTTTTCTCACTTTAAACAGCAGATTTGAATCTATCAATTTAAGATTCTAGAGATTATGTTCCTAGGTGTTTTGATTTTATTTGATTTATTCCATTCCGTCAAAATGATATGTAAACTGAAACACTTTTCCAACATTAAAAATATATTCCAATGATTTCTCCATAAAGATTTCTGCATGAATTTTACATTTGTACTACAAGCGTTAAAATAAAAAATAGAAAATTTATTATCTTTGGTTTAAAATTAAGGAATTCAACATATTATTTCAAATACATTTTGGATAATTTGTTTACCTTTTGAAACGAAGTCACAATACAAAAATTGTCATTGGTCTTCTTAAATGCTACCCCAATGTTGTTGTGTTTTTAAATTGATGGAATGTGGTACAGATGACTGGCAGCTTTTCTAGACTCAGGACGATTTGAGCTTGGTAAAGTGTAAACACATTTATCTAAAACAATTTGTGTTGAAATTCGGCAAATACATTTTGTGGGTTTTAATTACACACTATTATGAACAAGGTTGTTAAATGTGATATGTGCTTTTTGTGCTTCTTTGTTAAATATTTGTTTGTTTTGTTGTGATTAAGATTGTGACAAGGTGTTGACTGCTGTACCCTATTTTGACATTTTGCCTATTATGTCTGTTTGTTTTATTCACGCATCGTTGTCAATATAATGGAATTTGATGCGACTGTCATACAAGTGAGAGGTTTAGCGCTATAAAACCAGGTTCAATCCACCATTTTCTACATAAGAAAATGCATGTACCAAGTCAGGAATATGACAGTTGTTGTCCATTCGTTTGATGTGTTTGTGCTTTTGATTTTGCCATTTGATTAGGGACTTTCCGTTTTGAATTTTCCTCGGAGTTCAGTATTTTTGTGATTTAACTTTTTTTTTTTGATACCTAAGCAAAGCTATACAAAGAACGGAAGACCAAAAGTATATTGCTCAGGCAAACTGACCTTGGGTGGATTTGATTATTTTTAGGTCCCTTTTAGTCATACAGCTCCTTAAATCTGTTGCAATGACATACATCGTGGCCTTCAAATAAATCTTTTCCGAAAATTATTTCATTTCGTTTAATGAAAGAAAACAAACGTTTGGTTAATTTTCAATGACGTATACTCAACACGTTATTTTACCATATCTGGGGTATCTCTCCAAAACGGACACTTTCTCAAAAGGAGAGTTCATTCTTCTACACACAATGTGTGTTTGGGCAAGAATGTCTTTCTTTTTATAATGTTTTTAAAAGACTAGAATGGAGATACACTCGGAATGTAAACATTAACCAGTAGCGGCATTAATATCAGAATGAACATAAACATGAAGGAAAAGAGATTGAAATAAAATTTAACAGGAAAACAATAAAAATAAAAGAAAAGTAAAAGGCAACAGGAAAAGGAGAAAACAATAGATTTACAGAGTTGCAGACAATGCTTCTGCCATAGTTACATTTTAATAATTACTGTTGTTTGTCTGTTGGTAGTTTTTCCCATTAAACATATGTAAAGTGTTTAGCTTTTCTTCAGTATTTATAATATTATGAAGAATTTTCACTTGTAATTGGTTAGCTTTTCAAGTTGCAACATTATTTTGTAAAACTGTTTATATATCTCGCCAAATTATTTATTTTAATAATGTATATTCCATTTCAATTGGTTTAAATGATGGATCGCCCTAACAGTTCTTATTATAGCAATATGCATTTCCCAGAAATGTACCTATCATAGTGTCAATGACAACGTATTCGAGCCCACCAACTTTGGTTATTTGAAGAAATTTCTATTTTAAAATACTAGATCTATGAAAATATGAAAAGTAACATAACCACCATCAATGCCCAGAGTAAGAACCATTGTTATGTTAACTAAGGTAAAATTCACACACACACACACACACACACACACACACACACACACACACACACACACACACACACACACACATATATATATATATATATATACATATATATATATAAAACAATGTAATTTTAACACACTATTTAGTATGTAAATATTAAAAGGTTAAAAATACTTGAAATGCGATAAAAATAAACGCAATATTTCGCTAGACACACTAGCTTTATCAAGCGAGCATCTATCCAGGTGAAATCGGATGGAGATAAGAAACTTTGCAACTCATTGTACATGAATTTTGCTGCCTTGTAAATAATTCAAAGTTTGGATAAAGTTCAAGATTTTTTAATTACGAAATTTTGGTTGAAGTTTGCAACGTCCATTGGCCAATATTACAGTGATATAAAGGACGATGCTGTATAATTAATTATTCTTTATCTTTCCTGTATCTTTTCTCGTCTTTTCATTAAGCCCATCAGGTTTTAAAAGGGGACGAAAGATACCAGAGGGACAGTCAAACTCATAGATCGAAAACAAACTGACAGTATGAAGCTGGTGGATCCAAAAGCTTGCTCTTCTCCTTCTCGCCGTGGTGTCCCACTCAGTGTTCATTTCTATGATTTGGAAAGTAACATTATCAAAAGGATGTTTCTTTAAGCGAAAATGTCTTGTGAGGGGACAGTTTTGTTGGTTTTGTACCTTGATCTATGGCTATTTAGCCGAATATTAAATTTGTCCATTGTTTCTTCCACGTACAGAATGCCACAGGTGCTACATGTTAATACATAAATTTAGTTCTCCGTTTTACAGTTGAAATTTGTGTAGATGTTATAACTTGTTTTGTAAAGGAGCTGATGAAAGAACTGCTAGTATTGGCAGCTTTACAACATAAGCAATTCTAACTCCTTCATTGTTTGTAGCAACCGGGAGGTGGAGTAGGTTGCTTTGTTAATACAGCTGTCACTTATTTGTCACGGATGTTTTTAGTTTCTTCTGAAGGCCATGACTGGTGGTAAGGAAAATACTTTTTCAAATTGGAGTCATTCTCTATAATTTTCCAACGAATTCGTTGAATACCATCTTAGACCACATGTTAGAGTAATGCCATCCTACATTCAAGATACAACAGATTATTTGAAGAAAATGGATTTATTAAATCCCTTACCAAACAACACAATTTTGGTATCGATGGATGTGTGTTCTTTATACACTAATATTCCGAAGAATGAAGGAGTAGTCGCTTGTGAAAAGGAATGGAATAATCGAAAGAATAAACATCCCCAACCGACTGTCTGGTTCAGTTGTTGAAACTAGTGCTCGAAAACAACAATTTTATATTCAACAACCAGCACTACTTGCAGATTGACGGTACCAGTATGGGACCAAATGGCACCTTCTTTTGCCAACATTTTAATGGGGAATCTCGAAGAACGCATCCTTTCGAGTGTGCCATACTTTTGAAAAGTCCATCAATTGTTTTGATATTCTTTTAAAATAAATGCAGAAAAAGACCGTTAAAGTGCGAGAAGGAAATACTTTTTACGGACTGGCGAACGAAGGATCGTGTAAAACTGCGATTGTTTGTCAATAACTCAAATTAAAGAAAAGGGCATAACTGAATATCAATGTCACACACATTGAACAGTTTTGTGATCATGAAAATAGCGAGGTTATATACTATAAATATTCGAATTTGTTAATCATACCACATCTTCTCATTTGTATATTAATCATGTGAAAATAAGAAAATATAAAGCAAAGTTAAGTATTGTGTGAACGACACGATTTTAATGACGATATAAAGTCATGTACATATACGAAAACACTATATGAATGAAAGGAGATGTGATAGATACGCTAGGAGACAGCAACTCAACCATACAAATAAACATGAATGAATGAATGAATGAATGAATGAATGAATGAATGAATGAATGAATGAATACTTTATTCTCTTAAAACAATTGTTACAGAGAACATATACATATTAACAATATACAAACTTATAGTGCATGTGTGAATTACAAATACATGTATAAAGTAATACTAAAAGTTCTTACCTGGAGGAACAAAAAAGTAGTCAACAATAAACTGTCAAATTAAAATGGTTCCGATGGTTTTCAGTTGTAAAATTTACCAGGACTTAATTTTCAAATAATAATAAAAGAAAATCTATTATCATCCAAGCATTCATTTGGGGAAATACGGAATGTATCTATCAAAATATAGTAGGTTACGTTTTTTTTTTGAATCGGTTCAATATAACAAAAGGTGAACTGTTAGCTCTTGTGTGCATCCTTTCCTAAGGATCATTTTGGCTGAAAAGGGTATTTTTGTTTTGACTGATCATTTGAAATTTCTTTCATCTTGATTGCATCATGTTGATGAATTCAGAAATGTGGAGTAAATTCGGAACGCTTTACATAAGTCAACAAATATTTTCGGGGACGCTGTCTTGTAATAATAAATAAGAAAAAAGCTGCAATTGATTATTAAATGCTTCTTTTTCAAAAACCCAAAATAGGAAGGATATTGCCCCAAGGCAGCACATTTTGTTTGGACAAATTCGTGTTGTCAGATTAAAATATCTTTAACATCCCAGTCAGGCCAAAATACATTCTACTGAATTTACCATATCTATAACGGCACGTCTAAACACTGCTAAGGACTCCTTAGTGCACTAAGGATTTACAATACGCCACTGTATGGAATTATTTTACATGTAATAGCACCCTTTTAGTCCTTAGTCGCATATTAAACTCTGCTAAGGACTCTTTAGTACAATAAGGACTTATAATATGCCGTATAAACACTGATAAGGACTTCTTAGTGCATTAAGGACTTATAATATGCCCTAAGCAATAGTGAATTTACCGGGGCACAGGGGCACCCCCTAGTCCGGGTCTAAAAAATTCTTACATAATTTTATTGCTTCTGAATCTGCTTATCTAGAGCGGAAATTATAATCACAGCTTGATTTGACTTCTAAACTAGCCGTTAATTAACCCCTGTTTCAACATGCGTGATTTATGACAACTATCGGTGAGTGTGTAAATAATGACACCTGTGTGTAATGTCTTGATGTAAACTACATGTACGTGTTGATTGGAATAGTTCTATTTTCTTTATTGGTTTTGATACAATATCACAGATTAAGATCGATTAACAGGTGAAATCTTCTGACCAGGAAAGAAATTACTAACTAAAATCTGTGTGTTTTCAAAGAATATGTACAAATAAATGTTTATTGCCAAGAATGTTAGTATCAAACAAAATTCCGTTACATTACCATTTCTTGTGAATTTATTTTTCGGAACTGTTTTATTTGTAACTTTACTCAAGAACACATTTTTCACACTAGATTTTGTTTTTAAACTGAATGTCGTATTTCTCTTCACTCTTATTTTCAAGGAAACCATCAATTTGTTAAAATAACCTGCCCCTGCCCCTCCCCAACCCTTATCCACACAATATGGATTGGATTGGCATTGTCTATATATATATTCGCCCTCCTATATATAATAATTAATAAAATACTACTGTATTTATATAATACATACTTTATAACATTATCTTTGGCTTAAACAGTTAGACCAAGCGTACAATAAAATGTGTCGGTATATCTTTCCTGTATAAATTACCCGATGTACATGTATGAGGCTATGAATGGGTCACAATAATGAGACAAAAATAGAAATAACAGAATAAAGATTTGATGAAGTATAATGAATATGTTGATTGACTGGTGGTTGCTTAACGTCCCATGTCAAATATTACATGCATGTTTAGGACGATTATAATAAAGAAAAATGGCAGAAGAATAAAGAATAAAGAGAAATGGTAACAAAGAAAATATATATATATAAACTATAGAAACGATGATCTCACTCTCCCCCCGCCCCCCACCCCCACCCCAAAGAAAAACCCATTACCACCCACACTCGCATATATATATACATCTCTAAATAAATGTTTAATTTTGGTTTCATGGTGCCCCCAGTCAGACATCAAAGTTCTGGATCCGCCACTGCTTAGGACGAGAAGGGATGCAGTTACTTGTACCTTGTTGTTATTTTAAGTAATTAAAATTACAAAGACAAGTGCTAAATATGTTTAACCAAATGTGTTGTTCTCATTTACAAAGATTAAAAGGACAAATCATTTTGCCTTTGTTTTATTTGTCTTTCGATAAAGTTATTTGCGAGCATGTCTTTGATGTGCGTCAACTTGTGGTCAGCTTGTTAAAATGTTTATGCGAGACAAAAGGAATAAAAATGTCAACAATAATAAAATTTGATATTCTATGCCAAAACAGATATAAGAAGATGTGTTATGATAGATATAAGAAGATGTAGTATGAGTGCCAATGAGACAACTCTCCATCCAAGTCAAAATTTATAAATGTAAACCATTATAGGTCAAAGCACGGTCTTCAACACGGAGCCTAGGCTCACACCGAACAGTAAGCTATAAAGGGCCCCAAAATTAATAGGGTAAAACCATTCAAACGGGAAAACCAACGGTCTAATCTATATAAAACGAGAAACGAGAAACACTTATGAACCACATCAACAAACGACAACTACTGAACATCAGATTCCTGACTTAGAACAGGTGCAAACGAATGCAGCGGGTTTAAACGTTTTAGTGGTACCAAACCTTCACCCTTTTTCTGAAACAATAGTGTAACATCACAACATAGAAAGACACACTATAAAATATCAACTGAAATAGCTTAACTCAATCAAAGGACATAGTAACACCATTGAACATACACTGAACAATAAATTTGACCTATGATACAATGTAAATTCAAAATAAATAAACTAAGGAAGAATGATAAAAGTAACATGTTATATCAGTATGAAATGTTAAACAATTTAAGAAAAACAATATGCTCGAACAAAATATCAGCCATTTGCAATAACTTTAAACACAGGTAAATAAAATAATTTTGTTGTTAGGTATACGTATACAGTTACAATAGAGAAAGGAAATATTTTAACAAAATAAATAATTTTGATGTTCATAGTACGAAGTGGAAATTTATATTAGTACCAAACACTTATCAAAGCTGGTATATAGACCAGATATAACCCTGAATAACATTAAATAACAAAAAGCATTACAATTAGTATCAACAGGTCAAATAAACAAGAAAGTACGATTTGAGAGTACTCGCAGTTACTGACAGCTAGTTAAAAGCCAAAACAAATAATAATAAAAATCATGCATCAGAGACTAAAATCAACTAAAACACATCCCAGGATTTAGTATTTTAACGTCATGGACAGTCAAAGAAGACATGACTAGTGCAATGCCATAAAGAAATGTATCGACAGACAGTAGGATAGTTAGGAGTTTAACCTCTTTATAGATCAAAATGAACGTGGGTGTGTCTTTAAACATCCCGTTTGAAAAGAATACAAATTTAGTTATGTTTTAATTTGCTGATGACAAAATCGATATTAGTGCCAATGTAAACTATATTCAAAGATCTAATTACAACATTGGTAAGATAACCTGAACTAATAAGTTTATTTAAAGGTTCGATGAGTTTACACGGATCATATAGTGATTTCCGTGCTTTAAGTACAATATTACCGTAAAATTTAGGATGTGAAATACCGTTTTTAATCAGTTTTCTACAGGTACAGCCAAATTTACTAATCAAATCTTTGTATCTATGAAAGAACTTAGCAAAAGTTTTACGTAATTTATGGTAACGAAATCCCTGACTTAATAATTTACTAGTGATGCATTGATTACGTTCGTTAAAATCTATGACATCACTACACACACGAGCATAACGAACGAGTTGGGATATATACACACCGTATGATGGAGCCAAAGGAACATCGCCGTCTAAAAAAGGAAAATTAACAATAGGGAATGAAAAATCGTCACTTTTGTCGTAAATTTTCGTATGGAGTTTTCCTTTAGAGATTGAAATGTCCAAGTCCAGAAAAGGACAACTACTGCTGTTTATGTTAGATTTAGTTAAAGTAAGTTCTATAGGGTAAATTTCGGTAGTATATTTAGAGAACTCTGGATTATTTAACGAAAAATATCATCTAGATAACGGAAGGTATTGTTAAATGTATCAACCAAATGTTACAATGACGTGTCTTTACTGAGTTTGGTCATAAACTGAGATTCATAGCAATACAGGAATAAATCTGCTATTAAAGGGCGCAGTTAGTGCCCATAGGAATACCTACTACTTGTCGATACACTTTATCGCCGAAACGTACATATATGTTGTCCAGGAGAAAATTTAAAGCTTGAATCATATCTTCACATTTCCAGTAAGTGTATCTAGCATACTTTCCTTTTCGTTACAGAAAAGGCTTTAAACGAGTTACAGCAAATAAATTTGTAATGAGATTTTCAAAAGACCATTTAATTAAATATGAAAACTTTTCTTGATAAGATTGTGTGGAAGTGTAGTATAGAGAGTAGAAAAATCATAACTGTCAACAGAATTAAAAGGACCACCAAAAGCATGTATTTTATCTAAAACCTCTAAAGAATTTTTAACACTCCAAAATAATTAATACCATTATTTTCATAAGCTTTATTACAAAAGTTAATAACAAGTTCTTTGATAGTAGTAAGGAGGTAGTTAGAAGAACTGATAGATTGGTAGTAGAACACTTACTAGATGCGGAGATGAAACGGAATTTAAATGGTTTTTGTGCAATTTAGGTAACCAGTACATAGTAGGGACTTTCAAATGTTCGGAAGAGGCTTTAAGCTGGGTAGTGGCAGTAATATGCTTGTTTACAATTTGACTCTCTGTGGAGCGTACGGACCTGAATGTAGATGAATTTGTAATTTCGTTTTGGAGAACTTCCGTGTAGTATATGCGTCACACCACCACTACATTATTTGCTGCTTTATCTGCCGATAAGAACACAAACCGCTTTATGAGTACTTGAGTTTATTTTTATTCTGGAAATGGGAATATCATGGACCCTATTACTAATTTCAGAATTATTTTCAAAATGAGATATACGAATATTAACAGTATTCATAATTTTATTCAAATAACTGTCTAGAGATTTTGTATCAGATTTTCACGTTTACACCAATTTTACAGTAGACAGACAGACCGTCTTTAATAAACTTACGACACTGTTTCCAATCTATTTCAGATGGAGGACGATATTTCGGTCCTTTCTTAAGAAAAGTTATGACCTCACGGTCTTCGACGATGTTGAGGTCTCCTGTAAGGACATGACCATAGGGAACATATCTAAAACTAGATGTTTCACAATCTCAAGTGGAAGGAACATTATTTACTATATTGACGTCTGATGTAACTGACGTATAATTAAAATCAAACTTCTGCTGGGTTTTTATAAGAATACGAAATAATAGGTGGTTCTATATTATCAAAATATGGAGGTATTTGGCTTTGGATGGTAGAGTCATTGAATATACTAGATAAGTTAATAAAATCAATACCTCTATTTATATATTTTAATTTAAGAAAATGCCGTTTATGATTTTCAGGTTTATCGATACTAGGAAATAGCCTATGATGACAAAAGGCTGTAATAATACGGGTGTATTCATACATAGGGCTAAAAAAGAAATTGTATCACACAGAAAAATAGCATATAATTTACTTATTGGTATCTGACCCAGTTTGCATAATACTTGATGTCTGCCATTATTTTTATTATAGATAACAGATCAGCAAGTGTATAATTTATACGATGTTTAATACGTTGATTACGGTTTTGCGTTTGCCATGAGACCTTTTATTTCTAAGTCGTTTATCGACAATATTAATGACATCGATTGAAGTTTTAGTTATGTTCCCTGTCCTAATATTTTGTCATTAAGACCGAGAGGGTAAGCAGTTTGAAGTCTTTTATCCAAAATAATTCGCGAATTTCACGTGATTTTTAAATTGTTTGTGTGATTCTCCTGGTTGTTTCTGAACGGTTTCAAGTGGTTGGAATTTAATAAATTTTAGATTGTGATTATGCTTATCTAAATGTTGATATATCAAACTTTTGAATTTTTTAGGTCTACGAAAGCGGTAAAGGTGTTCTTGATTTCTTTTGTGACAACTCTCCATCCAAGTCACAATTTGTAACAAGTAATCCATTATAGGTCGTATTTGCTAATTTAGAGCAAAAGATATAATTTTGTCAGAAAAAAATACGATTCGTACAAATTAATTAAAAATAGCTAAGAAAATATCCTTTTACCAAATGATGAGAAAATTGTTACATTTGTAACACCTAGATACTTCATAATCTATTTCTGAAACGACTTCTCGTCCTGAATATGCATGAAATATTTGCCCACTGGACGTTGAGCAACCAACAATCAATCAATCAAATTTCGCTCTTAAAATGACTTAAAGAATATAAGCCATAATTTTATCCATCACTTGTTGTTTGTTTGTACAGTAAACATAATGAATTCGTTTTGTCCAGAAATATTTCTTAGACGAGTTCAAGTATGTAATCAAATTCACTGGGTATCATGTGGTAGCTGAAATAACTCAGTGCAATCATTTTGTGTCCGTCGTCGTCTTTCATACATATCAAATGTTGTATCCTCTGTTTACTGTTCGTCATCTGTTGTTTATGGCCGGTGTGTAGAAATACCGTAAAGGACTTCTTAGTGCACTAAGAACAAAGTTTTTGCACTAAGGACACTAAAACGATGTAATAACTTAAACGGTACCAATTTTTCTGCACCAGATGCGCATTTCGACAATCAATAATGTCTCTTCAGTGATGCTCGAGGCCAAAATATTTGAAAATCCAAAGCTTATTAAAAGAATGAAGAGCTATTAACCAAAAGTAAGACCACAAAGAACATAGATATAAAAGATATAAGTACATACGTCATAAATATAAAGTTTGGTATCAATAGATATTATAATTTTGAAGCTGAGACTACTATAACACAGAGATTGTTCACTATCAATTTATCGGATTATCTGAGTCTCCGGTAGTATATATATAATAGTTAGCTACGTTATTTTAACATAGTTTCGTATTTAACCGTAGTTTCGTATTCGACCGTAGCAGACGATAACTGGTCCGCCGTTCCACCTATAGCTTCGCACCGAAGGAACGGGTTGGAGCCATTGTCACATTGGCATTAATTGGACGAGTCTTACAAATTCAACGATTCGCTAATAAAATAGACCAATTATAGTGATAGGAAATTGACCTCAATTGTTAATACTGCGATGCCGCAAAATAAACAAGTATCTGTTAATTAACCCCATGGTGGTAGCGCAGATAAATGACCAACGAGCGTGTTATCATGTTCTTGACAAAATGAGCCGGTATCTTTCATTCCTTAAGAACTCAGTAGGGTTATAAATGTGCCAATTTTTCGTTTGGTTTCCTATCAGTATAATACATAATAAACATAGCACATGATGCACTAGTCTCGTCGAATTATTAAATCCCGTGGTCGGAATTCTGACCACGGATTTAGGCCATACCTGTTGTCAGTGTAGCGATAAGTGAACACAACAGGGGTCCAGTTTAAGCAGACGACATATATGTCATATATCACCTAATCACCGAGACTACTATAACAGTATCGGATATTATTATTTTCTTTAAAAATAAATTAAAACAAAATTGAATTAATAAAAAATACCTTTCAAATGTAGTTATCTCTATTGTCCTCTATTCATATTTAAATTTTGTTCTTAATCATTAATAATTTGTTAATAGTTTGTTATTATGCGGCCACTCTTGAAAATGTGAATGTGACAAATCAAATCAAATCAAATCAAATATTTTATTATAGTCTCACCTCTCTACATGCACAATACAAACATGAATACAATATATACAACATGTTTTAATTAAAAGTACAAAACAATCTTAAAAACATTCGAGAGCCACTCTCAAAAGAGTTATGAGAGACTTTTGCATAAAAATGGACAAATCGATAAAAATAAAAACATTTTTTTTATCTATATAAAACATTCTTCCTTTGAATTAAAATATCATGGCAGATTTTGGCAGAATAAAAGCACAAATTTTCATTTGTAAATAAAAATATAAATTTTTCATTATCATTTAAGTCTAAAAAACCACTATTAAAAGAAACTGCTCTAGTAAAAACCTCTTGTCTTGCATGTGAATAAAAAGGGCATTTGAGTAAAACATGTTTCTCATCTTCAATGAGTTTCTGTTGCATACATGAATCATTAAAACAATCTATTTTCACATAAAACCCTTCATATCTGCCTGTTTCAATTCTAATCGGCGGCACATCACATCTAAATTTAACAAAGGCGCTTTTATATTTTCCTGGCATATGAATACTTAAATAATGTTCTTCATTATATTCTTGTTTAAATAATCTATAGGTACGCAGTTTACTGCGATCATTTGTGTTTAAATCATTACAACATTTTCTCTTGTACATTTCAAAACATTACTCTCAATATTCTTAATATCATTTTTACTAAAAGTACAGTTTATATTACAAAATTTTCAATATTAAGTTCTCTAAATTTACTATGAACTCTAAAATTCCAGTTTTAATTTTACTGTTACATATTCTATTTGCCCATAAAACACCTTTTATTAAGTCTGGCATCATTCATTTTCAAAATCTTGACCAATTTCTAAAAACATGACCATTGTTTAATTATACATGGCATCCAGCCCGTATCTCCATATAAAGATAAATTTGGGGTATATTTTCCAACACCCATAAAAATCGCATGGCTCTATTTTTAATTGCATTTATACATGTAAATTCCTAGCTCCCCATATTGAGGCACCATATTCGATAACTGACATAACCAGTGTATCAAAAGTTTTGTAAAATTGAAAACTCAAAACCACCATTAGCTTTACTTTTGGCAATTAACAAACCTAATGCCCTACTGGCAGACTTAGCAACAGCTTTTGCCATATCTATATAATTCAAATATTCATTCAACACTAGTCCCAGATATGTATATTTTCTACAATATCTATGCTATTATCATTAAACATAAATTGAAACCTTGTTCTTTGTACTGACTGGGGTCTAAAACGGACAATTTTTGACTTGCTTAAATTTACAACAAGATCATTAGTGTTACACCACTGACTTAAAATGTCTAATATTTTTGTAAATCTTTTCATTATCACACATAAATACAATGTCATCTGCATAAACAAGTACAGAAACAATATCATCATCAAGTTTTATGCCAACATTTAACCTCTTGACCTCATCAATAAGATCATTAATAAAATTTTGAACAAAAGAGGTGACAAAACGCAACCTTGCTTTAATCCTGACCTAACATTGAACCATTCTGTCATATGGCCATTTATTTTAACACATGACTGTACATTATTATAAATAGCATGTAACGCTTTTAACATTTTCGAACTTATGACTCAAGTGTGGTGAACAATAAGCCTCTATTAACCCAATCATAGGCTTTTCTTAAGTCTATAAATGCACAAAAAGTTGAAAGCTTTCTTAATTTTCTGCTTTCAATAATAGTTGTTAGTGTATACAAATGGTCAATAGTGCTACGGTCTTTTCTAAAACCATTCTGTTCATATTTAAACAATCTAAATCACCAAGCTTACTAGTAAGTCTAGCATTAAGTACTCCACAATAAAGTTTATATGATGACGGGGCTAAAGTTATTCCCATGTATGACATAGGATTATGTGGGTCAGAAGTGGACGACTTTGTAATTGGCGTTATCATACCCTTACTCCACAAAGATGGAATTTTACCAGAATCATAACAAATATTAGAAATACTTGTCAATGCATTCAAAGCAGTATTATTTTTAAACAATTCAACTTGAATATCATTTATCCCAGGTGATTTACCATTTTTAGACAAATTTAAAACATTATAAGCCTCATCTATTGAAATTACATTATCTAAAAATTCATCAAAATAACCTGGTTTGAATTTAAGCTAGTACTACTATGATTTTGGTTTAACATATCACAAAACTATTCTTCCATGTATTTATTACTACATTTGGATTGTTACATAAGGAACCATCACTTAATTTTACTTCCATTGGTATATTGTTTTGACGTTCATTTCCATACCGATTTTGCCGATCTTTCGCCAGAATTCTTTTGGTTGATCGCAGTGTTCATCAATTCTTCCTGCGACGAAAACCAATATTGACGTTTGGCTTTCTGGACACTTTTGTCAAACATTTTTTTTCCACATAAATATGGCGTAAATTTTTACTGGTATTTCCTTTAAATTTAGTCCAGACATTTTCTGCTTTACATACATCATTCCATAAAGTGCCTAAGTTGTCGGTCCACCATGGCTTCTGACATCGCCTAGGCTTATTGTTATTACTATTATATAAAACAGTTTTACATGGTAATTTTGCGACATCTCAGACTTCATCACTGTTACAAAGCTATCATACATGTCATCAATGGCAAATTGTGTAGTTTCACAATGTTCTAAGTAAGAAATAATATTATCAATACTAGTTATAACGTTGGGGTCACAAAACCAGTCGTGTGGAATATTATCCGTGCTATATTTAACTTTTCTCACAGGCTCATGATCATTCAAACTAATATTAACAAAGTTAAAATTCAAACTCATAGACCAAGTTAAAATTGAGTGATCTGGAACAATATATCCTACGCAGGTCAAATTTATCAACCATACCAATGTTCTTAATTAGCTCAGTAGTTCTATGTACTGTAAAGTCACTGAATGATTTTAATTATTCATACGGTAAAACGCAGTAGTCAACCACACTTGAGCCTCTGGTTGATATGAAAGTATAGTCATTATGAAGTGAGTTACGACCATTCAATATACAACAGTTAACATCAATAAGGAAGTCGCAAAAGACACTGCCATACGAATTGTGCTGAAAGTCAACAATGTTCCGCTCCGGTAATTGATCTACTCCCTCTATAAAGTCAGAGAAGTCCGAACAGCGGCTATTCCAATCTCCACAAATATAAAATGCATGACCATTTGGTATCGTATAAATCTGTGTCATAAGTGTCTCCATAAAATCATAGACGTTAACAGCTCGTGTTGAATTCTCAGGTGGCAAATATACTGCACAAACATAGAATATATTCGACAAGCATAGTTTATCCTGAAGTTTTACCCTTAAAATTCCATCTGTGACATCATTCACCATTTAAATATTAAAGACATCTATAATTTCTTGGCGTATCAGAAACCGACACCACCTGATCCACGTTTAGCACGTATAGGAATATTCTTACGGTTATGGCCGTACCATTTATACCCTTTATATTTATACTATTAGAATTTATTAAATGTGTTTCACCAATGCCCAGTATATCCACATCAAGAGAATTAATACAAGCCACTAACAGATTATATTTATCACTTTTAAAATCATCATTCCAACCGTTTACATTCCAAAATCCGCATCGAACTACGACCACGGTATCCACGATTACTTTTATTTCCTCTTCCACGTTTATTATATCCTCCTCGATTCATGCCGTTAGATTCCTATTGATTTCCACATTTTCTGGAATACGGGTAGTAACATGTGACTGACTGTTTGCAATATCAACATTTTCGTTATGACCATATTTTCGGATTTAAATTGAACACGACTACCTTTCACTTCAAGCTTATCATTACCAATAGCATTCACAATATTGCGGAGATTACTATTTAATATACGGTCGGCCATGGAATAGAATTTTCCACAAACACATCCTTATAATTTCTAGAATTTTCAATTCCCTTTTTATCCATTACTTTTCGCTTATCAGATGTAGAAGATAGGGATGCAATAATAACACCACTTTTCCTCTCTAAATGACTTCTTGCGTTCAGCTGAAACAACTTTTATATCTTTTAAGTGAAGCCCATCACGGATTAGACCATTAATTTTGTTTACTACGTTTTCATTTGATGATTCCGGAATATTCCTAATTACAATACGGCACTTTTCATCGTTGTCTATATCCGTATTAACCGAAGCTTGTTTAACTATATCCGCGTATGACTTTTCCATACATTCAACTTTTTCGGTGACACCTTTAAGTTCCGTCTGAAACTGTTCTTGAACTTTTTGTATTTCAATGGTAACTTTCTTGTCAATCATATTTGCTGTTTGATTAGGTATATTATTTTCAAAATCATCAATGCATTTTGTAATCATCTCACAAACATTGTTCATTGTACCTGCTAATACCTTTACCAACGATTTCAATTCACTAAGTTCATTGTTCGACTGACCTTGACAATCGTTGTCCTTATTATGGGCCACGTTTATTTCAGACCCATCTTGTAATATATGTAGGTTAATCATGTCGCCACTACCTGGTTTAAGCTTCTTAACACCATCGGGTGTACTTGAGTCATTTGATAAGTGTCTTTTGGTACGAATAATTTTATCGCATTCATCGTAAAAGTATTTATTCATGCCAGAATGAATCTTTGCTGTTGTTGTAGTTTTATTTATATTGTTGGAAGTCATCACTGATTGAACATATGTATCTGCCGATTTACGGTTGAGTGGGTCAAAACAGCAAGGTCAAACTTTGACTCAAAGTTTTGCATTTAACCAAAAGTTTTACAAATATGCGCTAATGTGTTATCAATGTTTTGTACTCACAACCTCTAATGTGCTTCTAATTTACTTCTATATATCACAATAGTGTCTATGGAGTTAGATAATTCAATAAAAATCACAAATTTTCCTCAGATTTTCTCCTGACAAAACACGTCCACACTTGTTGACGCATGCGTGTTAATCTTATAAATCTTACAGTTACATTGTTTTGCTACACGTCCGTTAATTGTATCTAATATATAAAAGTTTACTTGTAAAGACAGGTAGTCTCAAAAGCATGGGAGTTGAATTTTGTTTCACAGCTGGGTGCCCAAGATACACGAGGCTCCGTTTATTGCAGCAAAATTTTATTCTATACTTGTAAGGTATTTTCACTGCTGAGTGCCCAATATACATGTTTAATGTAGTAAACCTCATGTTTATTGTTGTAAACCTTGTCAAATATCATCGGTGTACTTGGATTCAGGAGGGTGTGGATGGGGTTTTATAGAATGGAGAATAAGGGCAAAAAGGTATAGAATGGAGCTAAATGGACCGTCAAATAAAGAATAGAGAAGAGAAAATAAATAGGTGATAAAATTTAAAGAATAGAGAAAATGGCATAGAAATTATAGGAAATAAAGAACCCCATCCAGACCCTCATTCAGATTATCCAACGTAGATTTTATTTTCAAACCATTTTTTCGGTTTCAACCCCTTCTTTTTAAAGTTCAGTCTGATAATTAGGTGGTGAGTTTTTTTTCTTATCACATCCTTTCTAAAGAATCAGTTTAATCAGGATGCCTTTCTTAGGTATACATGATAATTAAAATATTTAATTATTCAATCAATTTAGATCAAGTTTTTGCAAACAATGTAATTAGCGGCGATCACAGAAGAGAGAAAAATATCATTAAAGGTAAATGAGTAATTTCCTTACTTAACAGATCAGCAAAGAGGTTAAAACTTCAATGGATACATAAAGCAAACATAAGCCCTACAATTATATATATGTTCCCAAAATATCGCCGGCATTTTCATATTTCAATTCACAATGACCAGTAACATTGATTTTTATCTTGGGGTGATAGTGATCTCAATCTTGATCTCTTACTTGGTGAATATACTGCATCAGATATTGAAACTGAGGATGACTACGTCCCTGCTGCAAAGACTGCAAAACTACAAAACTCCAAAAGAAGCATCACTCAACCGCACGTGCATGTAAATCAGAACGAAGAAGCTTCCAAATTACATGACTAAATAATCAAAGGATCTAATAAATTATCTCTATGTTAACATAAATAGAACCACATAAGTATAAATTACGATAACATTTTTCAACACCAGAAATATGTAGATATAGAAAGATGTGGTGTGAGTGCCAATGAGACAACTCTCCATCCAAATATCCAAATGTGCCCTCTTTCAAAAACCCAGACAAGGAATTTTGTGTTTCAATACAGAACCATAAAGTTTTTGAAAATTTGAATATTGTCTATTGTTAAAGTGTCGTATGTTTTAGTTATATCGCTATGCTTTTGTAACCCAAATAATTGAGCCACTCAGATGAAAAGAGTTGTGATCTGCTTTATTTTTTTCAGCCACAGCAAAAATAATGCGAAATGTATAAATACGTAGCAATGTCAGATCTAAACAAGAAATTTAAATATGATAGCATATGTTGGTGTCACCTTTCTGTAAATTCAACTTTGATTTACAACTGCTTGTCAATGGCAAATATTTCATGAACAGTCAGCCTGATTAAACTGAAATGAACTGTTTTCAAATTATGTTTAAAGTTTGTTTTATGTTATGTCGTTACACAAATGCTAGTGGAGGTGATGAGCGCCTAAAAATATTTAACATTGTCACAGTCTTTATGTGTCTGTCTCCAAGTCAGGTGCCTGTAATTAAGTGGTTGTCGTTGGTTCATGTCCGTCATATTTGAATTTTCGTAAATTGCTTTGTTAATGTAGACACTTCGTTTTCTCTAGTGAATTGTCATATATTTTCCATGTCAGGGACTTTTGAAGCTGGCTGCACAGTATAGGTTATTGTTGAAGGTAATTACGGTGGATTCCAATAACTTACATCCACTTCATTGAACTTCATTTGAACTAAAGTAGTTGTCTGATTGGCGATCATTTCAAAAATATATAAAAATCTCCTTAAAGTTTTTATTTGTATTGCTACGAGTGGCTATTCCTTTAATATATAAAGATGTGTGGTTACTTGTGTGGTTTTTTTTTCATTGAACTGTCATCCAAACTGATTATGTTTGTGAATTTCTGCATTCCTGTCTTTGTTTTAATGTATATAATAATAAAAATGTATATTCAAAGACTTAAATATTTATTTCTCCATGTAAGACAAGCATGACAAATTCAATGAAATTAAAAAAAAAGTTACTTTCTCCTGTAGTCCTTCTCCCTTCTTCTAATGTGTGATTTCTTTCTGGGGGCATTCCTACAATAAAGAATATTTTATGAATAAAAAGAAATAATCTTTGACAAGTTTATAGCGTAGGCAATTCATTAATTTTAAAGACAGTAACCTGAGACTGAGGCTCAGCAGTAACTGACCAATCATGTCAATATGGATCAAAACAGTTAAATTGATAAAGAAAGCAGCCCAAAGGTGCATGTACTTTTTATATCATGTTTGGGTCAATTACTTAAAAAAAACGTCTATTTAGGAGCTCTTGGTGTAGACATACTGGTATTTCACATGGTGACACATTTTCATTGCATAATATTATTATACTAGCATGTATAGACTGCATATATATTATCAAGGGAACCAAATATAAATCTAAATTTCTTTCATTAACAATACAAATTCACCTATCAGACCTCATGTTGTGTGTAAGCACCTTGTCTCGTGTGTTTTTCAGTTCTGCTGCGGAAATTTACTGATACAGAAAAATTGGAATTTCATATAATTACAAATTCTACATCATTACATCGGTTAATTACTAAGGCTTGCACATACATTATCCGGAAAACAAATTGTTCATCTGAATTAAAGTTATGGATGAGTTGCTCATTGACCCGGTCCCACGGACTGGTAATAACTCGAGGTTACTTTCCGGTTTGGTCGGTAAACTCAAGTCTATAACTGCACTTATTTTATTTAAAGTGCTTATAAACAAATATTTATGAACATGTCAACTCTCATATTAACACTTACCGGAACATAACACTCTTTATAAATCCACATTTGTTAATTATTATTTCTCTTTCGCTGTCAAAATGACGGTCGAATCCTTCTCGTCAATCATTGCCAGTCACGTGCCGAGTCACGTGATCGACGACTTACAATTAATTACTATTTGACTGGTCAGTACGGAAGTGACCCTCTGTGTTATAGTAGTCTCAGTTTAAATGACTATTTAATCAGCGCGTGCCACTCGGCACGTGACCGACGGCTTATTGCAAATTCCCAATCATCATGTTCAATCAACCTTATCCAATAAACAATTGTCTTATGATTGTTACCAATTGATTAGTTAATGATAGTTGTTGACTAAACGTAATGGTATAGCGTAGTATATTTTCAACTTGATGAAAGAATTGTTAAAAATTTAATTTAGTGTTAACGGTGCCATTCGTTTTATTTTGTATTAAGGAAATTGTTAAGTTAACTTTTTTTAAAAGAAGCCAATTTTGAGTTATAATTTGGGGGAAAATGCTTATGATATTTCATTTCCTTATTTACAAAACAAGAGTTTACATACGATCATAATTCCTTGAAAGACATTACGAGTGAAAAATGTCGCGTCCGTGGGATTTTTCAAAACCCGATTACAGAAGTATTATAGAAAGACAATAAAATGAAGAGACATATATATAAAAATAACAATTAATTTTGAATATTACAAAAAAAAAAAAAAAATGGAACTGAAATATTTGAAATCAAGTTTCATTAATTAAAAATAAGGAGATTTGGTATGGCGGTCAATGAGACAACTATCCGCAAAAGTTATAATGAAGTGGATGTCAGTAACTATAATAAACCGTATATTTTCTTTATTTAACAATTTAGAAAACTAACGGCCTAATTTATAATGTTTATAATTTGTAAGTCTACATTTAAATATGTTGATTTTGTCAGAATAAGGAGATGATTGCAAATGAGACAACTATTAGTCAGCTATAGAAGGTCTCCCAGAAAAACATGAAACAAATAAAATTAGAAAACTGAAGGCCTAATTTATGTTTACATCATGTTTACTTTATGAAGTATCATATTATGGTCAAAATAAGGAGATGTGGTATGATTGCATAAAGTAAAATAAAACTGGAGGTTCTAAAGAGCCTGTGTCGCTCACCTGTATTTACTGATGCTTTGGAAATCATGTAAAATGTTCTATTTTTAACTATGTCGGCCATGATGGTTGGAAGGCGGGGTCATCGGACACATTTTAAAACAAGATACCCTAATAATGATTATGGCCAAGTATGGTTAAATTTGTCTCAGTAGTTTCAGGTCAGGTGAGCTAAAAATGAGTCCACAATTCACAAAAGTTTAAATGAAGTGGATGTAAGCAATTATATAGGCAACAATACGGCCTTCAAAAATGAGAAAACCCTTCCATATAGTTGGCTAGAGTCGACCGTTTAATAAAAGGTCCCGACATGAAAATATGAAATGATTCAAATGAGAAAACTAGCTTCTGTCCAAGTTTGGTACAAATCCAGGATAGTTTAAGAAAGTTATCAAAATTTCAAAACTTCTTACAGGTAAACTAAGGTAAAAAAGTAATATAAATATAAATAATTTAAAATATAAATGAATATAACTTGTTAATTTTCATAATAAATATGACTATGAATCATTAACTTTAGAAATATTTTTAATTCAAATTATGTATTGTTCATATTATTTTAAGACAAAATATAGGATCGCTTTATCTCGCTTTTGCAACAAAAGTCGCAGGCTCGACAACAATGTAAAAAGCTGTTATACTTTGCGGAACATATGTATCTTCTGTATGTTGGTAAACAAATATATACATTTTGCTACTTTAAAATAATTTTATAATAAATTACTAGATAACGACAAATAAAAGTGAGCTTCACAAACAATTAGTAAACGAAATTAAAAGGAACAAAATGAAAACAAAATTTAGTAGAAAATTCACTATCAAATAGCAGTAAAAACTATAACAGACAGAAAAACAAAATAAATACGGCAGTAACAACTAAACGAGAAAAAATCAGTATACAAGTGGATTCAAAACGGGTCAAGGTTGAACGAACATGAATTTCTATAGATTACACAGGTGACAATCAACTGGGTGTGGCGCGTGTCGATAAAACATTAAATAACTCTTTAATTACTAAATTTATGATTATAATATTTGAAATTATGTTTTTACAAAGTCTACTTCTATATGCCATGTCTTTTGTGTCAATTAAATCATTCCATCAGGTCATTAGTGCAAAATGTTGTTCTTAGTGCACTAAGAAGGTCCTTTGCGGTATTTCTACGGACCCATTTATGGCCGTCAGGCCTCGCGATCCGTCTCCAAATTTAAGCCCCGATTATGTAATGACCATTCAAAGGGACGGGGTGCTTTTTTTCTCTCAGGACAAACATTTTCCTTCCTTAAATAAAAACTTAGCAATTTTCTATATTTTATCGTTAAATTATTAACCGATGAATACTTTAGATTTAAAACTATAGATGTTGAATTAAAAAAAAAAAAAAATAAAAAATAATCCTAAGTATTTGTATGGTAAATACATTTAATGTCTGTCTGGGTTATTTAATAATGACTATGTGGTATGTGCTTTACTCATTGTTGAAGGCCGTATGGTGACTTATAGTTATTAACTTCTGTGTCATTTTGTCATTTTGTCTCTTGTGAACCATCGCCAATCATACCACAACTTCTTTTTATATTGCTTGCATGTAGTAAAAATTTATTATCATATTGAATTCGTTTTTGTCCAAAAAAATATATTGCTCAAACGTGTTCTTTATATGATCATAAATGTTGCCATGAACCATATTAAACGCAAAAGATAAACTCCGTCCAAACAGTTCATGTATTAGATAAGTTTAATTTTGGTTGCATGTTGATATATTGCACTGGAAACAAATTTATTATTTACAAGAAATAATTACATGATTAAAATTTCAACAACGTATTCAGTGTGAAGTCAAATCAAAATTGATCATTGAAATAATCTGAAACTGAAAAACTTTACCAAACAGTGTAATCAGTTTTACGTAATTTGACACCTGTCTAACGGTTCATTGATTTTCGGCAATATCAAAGAAAAAACGACAAGATATATATAACATTCTTTCGAAAAATAATTTTAAGGTCATCCTCGAAACTGATGAAAATAATATATTTAATTAAAATTGTATGCATTTAATACATAAAATTTATAAATCAGTTTGATGTCTTAAAATATCCATTAGCGTTAGGCAAACTATAAATAATTGGTCAGTATTTCAGTCAAGTTTTAATGAAATGTTGTATATAAAGAGAGATGTGTGGGTTGGTGTGTGTTTGTGTATACATATATACTGCATAGAAATACATCCCTTATGAGTAACGTTGACCGATTTGAGCTGTGATTATACTCATTTAGTTTGAATTTTAGATGGTTTATAAACAAAGTTAATGTGATTTTTTTCCCTTTTTTTTGGCATTTGGCACTATTGTAAAAAAAAATTCTACATTGCTTAAATTAATTTCGAACCAAATCGAACTTTACGATGCATTGTAAAGAGTGTCAACAACAGGTAAATGCCAAGCTTATCGATAATTCGTGTACCAGTAAAATTAACAATATACGGGGATGGCGTGTTTGTGGACTGGAGATTAAGAAGTTGAATCTGAAATGATATCCTTAGGCAAAGACGATGATTAATACACGTGAATTGCGTTACAACACCGTTAATTCTGAGAACGTCCATGATGAAAGGTACAAAAGTCTTTACAAAACTTTAAAGGACGCGTTGTTAAAGTTCGTTAAAATATTTTTGAAACACGATTCTATCCGAAAAATTATATCAATGTAAACATTCATAACATTGTCAATTCTGTCCAGAATATGTCAATTAAAACGGGAAAAGAAGTATAAATATTTGAATTTTTCTTCTTAAGCAAGTGTAAAATCATTTGTTACCCGGAACAATATGCTATACTGAACAGAAACTTAACCATTTACGACACTATAGACACAAAAGGTCAACAATTTTATTATCTCTACCTTTGTTTAAAGAAAGGAAGACAACATTGCTTCGGACGCATGAAATTATTTAACGTGTTGTTTTCAATTTTTAAACGTAAGGAAAAATGCAAAATTATGTCATCTTGTGTATTTGAGAGTGAAATTTAAGGTAAGGTAAGTTAAGTTATTTAATATCATATACACGGGACTCGAACTGTTTTGGCAAGTTACGACATTTAAACTATATATGGAAAATGATTATAATAAATGAATTAATTCAGCAAAATCTTATTAAAACGAGGAGGGTCAGCACTTGAAAGTGGGAATAGCTTACAGCTTACAGGGTATGAGGAAAAGTACACGTGTTTTAAAGATCACAAGTCTGCTACCAATGATTATGCACACTTTTTAGATCTTTTTTTTTTTTGTACCTTTTTGCTATATGAGTACTTTTTGCATAAAATCATTTAAAAAATTCGATTTGCTTCGCTCGACTGTATATTTTCACTTTTATGGAATTACGTCCCATTAAAAAATCCTGGATCCGTCCCTGTGTTGTACTGCTTTTGGGGCATATATATAAAAATTATAGAAAACTTTATCAGCCTTAACTCAGGACAAGGACCATTTTGTGTTAAAGGCATCTTGGATTTTGTTTGATAACTTCAGAAATACTAATTGTCTACTTTTTCTACTGGATAAAATAACTTATTTCCTTTTCCAAATTTATTTAATGTGTAATTTTATCCCTCTCTAGCTTTTGCGGCCAAACATGTTGAAATAAATACGGACGGTGTATGGAAAAAATGTGCCAGTAATAATACACTGTCCACTATAGACACTACAAGGCGATATTTGTGTTCTCGGGCCTAATACATGTATGCTCTAAAAAGAAGATGTGGTATGGATGTCAATGAGACACGCTCCACAAGAGGCCAAATGACACAGAAATTAACAGCTATAGGTCACCGTACGGATTTCAACAATGAGCAAAGCCCGTATCGTATAGTCAGTTATAAAAGGCCCCGAAATTTTTTCTGTCATTCTTATGTTTTTGCTTACTTTAACCATAGATTTTTGTGACCTTTGTCGAATTGTAAAAATCTGTCTGAAGTGTGGAAGGTCGTTAGTTCAATATATCCCCAGTCTAATTAAATCAGACTTTACTACAATTCATGATTGTTACTTCTACGTTAAGAACGAGACGATGTTGTCTCCGGTTTCCGAATGTGTCTATGGAAAATTACCTATATATCCATATAGACTGTTACGTACGTTTAAAATAAGACTCATTACTCTCGGCTTAGAGCCATTTGTCTGTCCGTTTATGTCCGTCAGTCATTATGACAACAAAAATATAGATGATATTTCGAACCGTAATCGTGCATTTTGTGCAAATGTTCATTTATCTATTAAAATAAGTTGTTGTTAAAACATTTAAATACTTTTTCTTAAAGTCACTCTAAAGTTGGGGATGGACGTTGAGAAAATTTTGAACATGCAGTTAACGTTGGTGCGTATGAAAGTATAGATAATCATTCGTGCATATTCGTTTTTTTTATATTAAATTTGAAAAAAACAAAATCGTGAAGAAAAAAAAACTTTTTTCTGTGGTAGAATTGAAACAAAAAGGTTTGTCAGAATCGGTTTCAGTGGCAATTTTTTTTTTTTTTTTTTTTTTGTGTGTGAACTGGAAAACAAGGTTTGGAATTTTTATTTGGTTTTTTTTTTTTTGGTAGTTACGCCGATATTGTCGGCAAGTCTTTCATCTGTGTACACGTGTCATGACTTCCCCACAAAGCGTGACGAGCGTGTGATAGTAAAGGAGGCCGTGGGTACGACGAACCCTGACTGGATCAAAACAGAAACTTTCAGAAAAGTCCAGGTAGGCTGACATGTCTAGAGGCGGATTTAGGGTGCGCGAGCCTTCCCTATATGGATCTACTTTTGTGGTTATTTTATACTGCTATTATAATATAACAGACAAAAATCAGATAGAATATATATTGAAAAGAGTCATATACTTTATATATATGTATATATTGAATTTGTAACTTTCTATCTATCTGTATAAACCAAATTTCGACAAGTGCGAAATATTTTTAAAATGAGCAAAATCAATAACAAGGAGTTTATACTTACATTTTTCAAATTTGACTCTAGGAACATAACTAAATATATGTTACAACAAATCTTTAGCTGTAACTACTCAAATTTCAATAAACATCATTCTTTACACCAGAAATGTCACACATAAAATAAGTGGTAGTCAAATTGTATAGTTTTACACGTATGCATTTAGTAATGACTAGTACATGTATATCACTGTCGGACTCGAGACAAAAAAAATAACAGTTTATATTTGGTATCAGATATACTAGTATACGTGGCGTATTTAAGCTTTACGAAATTTTAATTTTCCGGTAAATTAATCAAACAAAAACGTATGTTTTAATGTGAATTTTGAAAAATCGGGACGAATTTAGTTCATTTAAATTTGCTTAACATGCAGTGGCAAAATATTTGTATACATGTTCCTGACGAAATTACATGGGCGATTCGGTCTTTTGATCTGACGATTCCTTTAAATAGATTGATGTTTCCGTAGAACTGCAGTTTCATTTATCTAGCATGTTCAGTTCGCCTAAAAATCAAACCAAAAATTTGGTTCTTAAGTCAATTTAATTCGGTTTATGGGTCGACAAAGATGATGGGTTGAACATTTAACAGACACTTAACGAAGAGGTATGCAGACCTGTTTGGAAAAACATTCCTAAACCAAATTCTTAGAATCAAGCATCACTTTTAAAATTTCTATATTAATATTTTCGACCTTTTCCCATGTGAACCATGTTGCCCAGTACTGTTGACAAATATAACAATTTTAACGGTATGGGTAATCGCCGCGATATAGTCTTTTGCGCTAAGGCGGCTTTAAGCAAATACCAATCATTCATTTAATAAAAATATTTGTGTTTTAGATAAATACTGTTTTATCAGGCGGTAATTGAAAAAAATTTTTCAACCTTAAAGATAAGATATATCGATTGGAATGATGTAAACAATGAATACTTTCTGTTCCTTGTGCATTGGTCCCTTTATTGATTACTAAATAAAATTAGATTAAACCAGCATTCTAGTTTTATTTTTGCAAAATTACTTAGATGACGCTATTTTTCATATCACTTATCACCATCTTTCTTATCTATAGAGTTACTGCATGTGTACAAATTATTTTTGTATTTTAACTGATATTTTTCGCTGCATTTAAAAATCTAGCATCATTAACTATAAACTACTTAATAGTTTACAAATGTATTTGTAATTAATTTCTTTTAATTGTGAATATTTATTGAATGTACTTAACTGACTAAAATCGATAACGTTAGGCACGAATTAACGATACTTTAACGGGGATGCTGTTCTGCTTAAGTGATTTACCTTACAAAAGGCGGACACTTTAAAGATTAAAAGAATTAAAACATCAGTTTGATTTCGTTTAACGGGGCGTGGCTTATTAGTTTGACACAGCTTAACCACATCTGAAACTAACTTGAATGACTGCAAGGAAATCTATTGGACTGGTATTAAAATAATTTGATATGGATTGAAATGCATTAAAACAATTTTAATTTTGTCAATCGTTATCTAATGATAATCAATCTTTTTAAATGTCGTTAATACCTTTTGGCCGTTCAAGCCTAATTCGGGTTACTAGTGAAGGGCATGGGTATCATTTTTGAGCTTTGCTAACTGTATCTCTAGTATTTAATTTTTTAAAGAAATGTTTAAAAGCATCGATAAAATGGCTTTTAAAATGCATTACTGATTTGAAATTATCTCCCTAACTCAGATCTACCTTCATTAAACTAGAATTTGAAGATCATCAACACCTCTAGTGTATATAAGAACCAAAAACTGTTTGTGTTGATCTCCACTCTTTTGTTAAAAAAGATATGTTATGATACAACAATCTTTCTTTTTTTTTTCAGAAGTTTTATGGAAATGTGTGTAGAAAAGAAATAAATGGATAAATATACCCAAAAGAGAACTGTGATATTTTTATTATTAATACTCTGATGTTATTGTATTATGTACACTTTTTATTTTTAAATCTAAGTCTTGTAAAAGATCATTCTTTAGTGTACCATAGTTTTGTGTATTTAGTTTAAAAGAGAATGATTTTATTGTTGTTTATTGCTTAGTCACCTTTTGGTATATGTTTCTCTGTTGATTTCTACTTGTAGAAAACTCAATTTTAACACATGTACCAACTTTATATTAATAATAAAAACTAATATGACTAGTGTAATTATCATGACGAGTCCATCATTATGTAGTAGAAAGTTGAAATTTTCCCATCTAATGCTGACATTTATTGTGACATCAAAACTACCAATGCACTTTTTAGATGATTTTTAAATGAATTTTGGTTTGGCTGTGGTTAAAAATTATTTATTTAAAAAGATATCCCAACTGGAATTGAATCATTTTAAATCTGGCATTTTGTCCTTTCTTCAAAAATCAGAAAAATAAATGCACACAACAATGTCTGAATTAATAGTAAAACATTCTCTTCATCTTTACTCATCTGGATTGTTGCCATTGTGTATTATAAAATTATAAGGACATACCTGTGCCTAAATGAATTTTTTAATTAATTTTAAAGTCAAGTTAAGAGTAAGACAAGTTATATGAAACCAAATTTATATATCTATTTGAATAAGAAGTAAGGGAATTGATTTTTTGTTCATTGAAGAAATTTGAAGTCTTTTATCATGAATTTTAATTTCAGAGTTAAAATAATTATAGTTTTAGGATATTTAATGAAAAGAAAATGGCGTATCTATTCATCACACAAATTCCTACTACCTACATGCATAAGACAAGACTAAAACAAAGGAACAGTTCCAAAGTGAGACCATAACATTTAGTTTGATGAGGTGACTAGCACTGGTTAAATGTCCATACAAATACATGTGTTCTGTTCAGAACTCCGCTGTGGGGTTAGATCAAAATGAAAATCTGTCAAATCAATCGTTACAAATATTGTATTAAAATAGCTGAAAATCTCACCCAACATACAGAAGGAATACAAACATTAAGGTTGCACTATAGAAAAGCAAATAAATTTTATTAAAATTTCATTTTCAGCTGTTTCAGTTACTTCCTAATATTCCAAAATCACAGAAGAAAAATATGTTTCTATATCTTGCACTGTTAATGAGTAATAATAATAAGTTACGAAAAGAGGTGTACTGGGGTTTATAGAAAAAGACGATAATGAATTTCAAATAAAAATACATTTGTACATTGAGTTGACAGGAGAAAAACCAAAAACTGTTTGGAACTATAGAGGAAAACAAAATATAAATGTTCAAATATTAAACAAATATAATTGTACAACATTTAATGTTGCTGATGTTAATGCTGATGGTTATAGCAGGTTTCTTGAATTGTATGTTTATATGTGAATTCTTTTAAAAGAAAACACAAATTCAAACTACAGAAATTAGAAAACTTTACTTTGTGTAAAACACCATATTTTCATTATATACAATTATAATTACAGATTTCCAATAAGAATCCTCTAAAATGACCTACTGATCATTTTATTTCCACATGCATAACTTACAATTTATGAAAATGTTAAAACAAAATTTATTGTTTTATGTTCTTAATAAATAAAATCCATATTGAAAAAACAAATAAAACGTGCAATTAAACTTGAGATCATTCATAGTTGATGTGTATCCAGGTGGGCAGAGTTTTGACCATATCAGTAGCAACTGACTTACATCCAGATCAATAATGATATACTTCTGCTGCCAGATCTGTTTTTATATGCACAGTGTGTACATTTTTATATATATTTAGAATTGCTGTAATAGAATGCTTTCTTGGAGTATCTACATGGTACACTTGTGAATTATATTGAAGTTAATGAGGTTCAAGTAGGAAAATCCTTATTTATTCAATTGTGATACATACTTTTTCTATGAAAATGTAGTTTTAAATGAAATTAGCCCCGATATGGTGCCCCTATTTACATGTTTTAGCATATGTTGTTCCTTGGCCTGTTATCTTCAAAACAGTGTCTCAGATTTCCAAAACATTAATACATGTAGCACTAATTTTATACCCAATTAAATTTAGTGATTTCTTATGAATGAAGGTGTTAAACTTAGTTGAAGATTTATGACAGAATGAAATACAATAGGAAAAATCTGAGACACGGTTTGGAGGTCAACTGTGTTGCTCAATAACACTACAAACCAGTAAAAGTCTGAAATGGCCTATATTTGTACTCGACTGTACTGATTTTTACTCGACCAGTCTGAATTGGTCTGAATTTTACTTGATATTACTCGACCCCAATCTTAACCATACTCGACTGTACTGATTTGTACTTAACCCTTATCTTTGCCATTGAAAATAGTCTGAACTATTACTCGACCAGTCTGAAACAGTCTTAACCCAACTCAACCTGTACTCGACCAATACTTGACCAGTTCTCGACCTACTTTTTCAGTCTGAACCATACTCTCTGACCAAAGGTCTGAACAATACTCGACCAGTCTGAACCATACTTGACCAAATAACCTCTACTTTTTTTTAATTTTAACTGTTTAAATAACTTTCTTTTTAACTGACATGACAACAGCTACAATAAAGTAAAGATATATAAAAACAGATTTTTACATCCTTACATGATTATCAGATTTATCAAATCGAGATAGTTAAATTATCTAATTTTAAAGGGAGTCTTGTTTAAAAAATATTTTCATTTACCTGAAAACAACACCTGTAATGAGGGTAATAAAACCTTATTAAGGTGCTTCTTGTTTGCCATGTGTTTTTTTTAAACAAAACTTAATTCACTTAAATTCTTAAATAAAAACTACATAGGTTTCATGGTTGTACATACAATAGTTATATAACTATCTTTTAACTGAGGTAACAACAGCCAACAAAATCACTGTAATTTTAACTTTATATCAGAAATAAATCTATTCTTTTATAATTTGGCTTATTTATATATGTATCTAAAAGGTGAAAAAAATAAATAAAATATTAATATTATTCTACTGATTAGGGTAAACTACAAAGTAATACATCCTGCTTGGGGCACACTCATTAAAAAGATCACAACTTGTCAGAAAATAATAAATTTTAAATAACATCCATAGAAAATTAAACAGCATCCTGTAAAACTTAAATCACAAGGCCTTTTGAATTCACTGGATAAGTAATACACGAGTTTCTTTTTATCTGTAAAATACACCTGTACTAAGGTAATTAAACCTTATTAAGGTGCTTTTTGTAATGTATGCCATGTCTTAAATTTTGACAAAATTTAATTCATCAACCTGAATTTTTACTGTTACATTGGAACACAATTTTTTAAAAGGTTTTATCAAGGATTGCTATGGAAGTTCTATTATATTAAAGACTTGGTTTTACAAAACAAAGGTGTATTTTTCAAAATTGTTTAAGTTGCTTTATATACAATAAAATTGTGTTATTAACGAAACATGACTGACACCAGGCATATGTAAGTAGTGTTGATAATTTTCCAGTAACCATAAAATATATCTGAAACATTCAAAATTTTGAATACCCTTTAAAATATTTGAATAATGGTCAAAAGTTCTAGTATTTTTGATGTACATAATGCATAGATATATAAAATTCATTTAACAGAAAACTTTATTTATTACATGATATTTTGTTAATCTGACCAGAAATTACTTCCTTTGATCATCTTGTTTTGTTTTTATTTTAAAGTTGATACACATTGTATATATGTATATTTATAAGTGTTGCTGAATTAAGGTGTTAATTATATTATGTTTATTGTTAAATTTTGGTTTCAATGCTAAATCAGGTATATTAAATACATTTTTTATTTCAAATTGTTGTTCAAATTTCTAGCTAAGGGAAATATCTGTTGTTGAAAATAGTTCCTAAATTGATGAAATTTAATAGATAGATACAAAAAATAGGTCTAGTTTGGTTATGACTTGGTCGGGTATGGTTCAGACTAGGTCGGGTATGGTTCAGACTAGGTCGAGCATGGTTCAGACTTGGTCGAGAATGGTTCAGACACTTATAAAATGGTTAAGTACTGGTCGAGTAAAGGTCGAGTACAAGTTCTGACTGTTAAGTAAAGTTCAAACTAAAGTCGAGTAATATCTAGTAAATTTCAGACCAATTCAGACTGGTCGAGTAAAATCAGTACAGTCGAGTACAGATATAGGCCAGTGTAATCTATCAAAATTTTGATATGTTATGAATAACAAAGAAGCTAACTAAATTCAAGCGTGGACATCACAATCTAGCCACTAATTACGTAATTATTAATTATTTAACAATTATGTAATAATGAAATTATAACAGTTTGAAAGATAAATCTTTCTTCTTTCTTTTGGTTTCTCATTTATAAATTTTAAAACTGGACGAAAGAAATTACATCAGTTTTAATCGGTCTAATTGGGAGTGAAAAAAATATTTTGTAACCTTAAGACAACAGCATAGCACAATAGTAAAAAACTTCATGATAGTGATAATGTTAATAAAAAAAAAAGAAAGAGAAGAACGGATTAGTGATTTTTTTTGAGTTATTTCTCTTTTTATTATAAGTTGCAATTACCAGAGGTAATAAAATTGAGAATGGAAATGGGGAATGTGTCAAAGAGACAACAACCCGACCACAGAACAGAAAACAACAGAAGGTCACCAATAGGTCTTCAATGCAGCGAGAAACTCCTGCACCCGGAGGCGTCCTTAAGCTGGCCCCTAAACAAATATATACACGTTTCAATTTATTTTATCGCTTTTAACAACACTACATTTCTGAATTCAATTATTAAAATCAGTAAAACTACGAACCAGGCGGAAAAACAAAAGTAGGTGATCATGGGTAAATAATTCCGCTGTATGTCCGATTTTTTTTTCATATTTCTTTCTTAAAAGTCTGTAGTTATAATACAGGAAGAATGCAATTGTAGTTTTCAAGAACTTATTTCTCTTGCAATCTTTAGTGCTGTAAAGAGTCGAAGACTATTACCAGATGAATTTTCCTTCCAATTTTATTATGCTTATGCATATTTTTGCAAAAGTTGCAAAAGATATTGATATTATGTACCAGTATCCACCAAATATCAATTAGAACCATAACTTCAAAATCATTATGTATTCCATTGAGGACTACGCCAGAGCATGGGCTAAACAAGAAGAAGTTGAACTGGACACTTTGTCAGAATGGGTCAAAACAATCAGGTCCTTTATAAAACGTCGCATTCATAAGTTGAAAATTGTGTTATTGATCGATCAAAGTCCGTTTTCAGGGACAAAGAGGCTGTGAAATGTCTATCATCTCTTCGCGATAAGTATGTTATTGTTCCTGCGGACAAAGCTTCAAATGATATTGTCTTTAAATGTAAATCGCACTATTACGAGTGTCTTGTAAAGAAATAGGAATAAATGAGCACTCAGGTAATCCCAATACAAAACATATCTTGACAAGGATGAGATTTTGGCGAATCAAGTCCTTCATGGCTTCAATGAACATTACACTGAAAAGCCAATCGGAGGACTTACCTTGTTTGTATTGGATACCTAAGCTTCACAAAATTCCGTACAAACAAAGGTACATTGCCAGCTCATTTGCATGTTCGACAAAATAATTGTCCATTAGATTGACAAAAATTCTGTCCGCAGTGAAAGAGGGTCTTCATAAATACTGTGAAACTGATTCGCGTAGTGGTATTAACCATATGTGGATTCTAAAAAGTAAAGAACTTCTGGATAATTTCAAATCTCGATCTTTTTCTGAAATTAGTTATATCCTAACTTTTGATTTTTAACCCTGTATACCACCATTCCTCATGTGAAATTGAAAATCGTATAAAAGAAATAATCCACAATGCTTTTCAACATAAAATGGTAGCATACGCTATAAATTTAATACTTTGGGATACCATACTGCATACTTTGTTTATAGGGAACAAAAGGTAAATAGATATAAGAAGATGTGGTATGAGTGCCAATGAGACAACTCTCCATCCAAGTCAAAATTTATAAATGTAAACCATTATAGGTCAAAGTACGGTCTTCAACACGGAGCCTAGGCTCACACCGAACAGTAAGCTATAAAGGGCCCCAAAAATTAATAGTGTAAAACCATTCAAACGGGTAAACCAACGGTCTAATCTATATAAAACGAGAAACGAAAACACTTATGAACCACATCAACAAACGACAACTACTGAACATCAGAAACATGCTACACAGAGTGATCAGTATGCTGGAGTTTCTTATTGACAACATATTTGTTGAATTTGAGGAATTTTTTCAACAAATTGTCGGCATTCCTATTGGAACGAACTGTGCTCCTCCCTTGCCGACCTCTTATTTTTTTAGAGTCGGAGTTCCTTCAGACACTTGTCAAAAACAAGAAGATGAAAAGCCATATCATTTAATTTCACATTCAGATATATTGATGATGTTCTTTTCATTAATAATCAAAACTTTTCTGATTAGGTTCCATTAATGTATCACCCAGAACTAGAAATTAAAGAATCAACAGACACGGCTTCCTCCACCCCATTTTTAGACATTTCCTCGAACTTTACATACGCGGTCATCTCGGTACCAGAATTTATGACAAACGAGACGATTTTAATTTTGGAATTATCAATTTCCCTCCTTAGTAGCAATATACCAACTTCACCTGCATTTGGGATATATATTTCAACTTATTCAGTATTCAAGAGTTGCAGCTGCTACTCACACTTTTTAAACGTCACCAGTGTTTGAGTAGAAAGTTGATGAATCAGGGGTATGTGAAAGAACGTCTCGTCCTTTTCTAAAACGTTCATCGGAAGGTACCAAGACCTTGTTGATAGATATTCCTTATCAACTTCACAAATAATGCACGATGGTCTTGGTTATAGATTCTAAATACTGACGTTGTTTATCATCTTATTAACGTGTTATAGTATTTTGTATTTGTCTTTGTGAATATTACTTTTACTGTTTAGTCTATTTTGGTGATATCCATTTGACGTGGCTCTGTAGTTATACATCCCGTCATTGTGTTATTGTGCTATGGTTATATTTTGTATTCGTGGCTTTCATTTTGTTAATGTACTATGTCTATATGCCTTTTGTGTTTCTTTGTTACACATTTGTTTGTTTTAAAGTGATTAAGATTATAACACAATGTTGACTGCTATACCCTATTTTGACATTTTTACCAACTATGTTTGTTTGTTTTGTTCACAAATCGTTGTCAATATGATGGAATTTTAAGCATTTAAAACTACTCTTTGAGATATGGAAAATTTGAAATTTGATAATTTTAACTGACTAGAACACATAATAAAAAAGAAATCTCAAAACATAAAGTTAAAAGACCATTATATTTTGTTAATTTCTTTATATTCAATATTTGTTCATATATGACAAGTTGCTGAATCTGCAAGCCATGAAGTGTATAAAATCTAATTCACTTTCTGTCATGTTGAATTTTATGCAACTGTCACACAATTGAGAGGTTAAATCCACAATTTTATACATAAGAAAATGACAGTTGTTATTTATTCGCTTGATGTGTTTGAACGTTTTATTTTGTATTTGATTATGGACTTTCCGTTTTGGATTTTCCTTGGAGTTCGGTACTTTTGTTATTTTACTTTTTTTTACTGTCAATTTCAACCTATGCCAACATTTACCCACAAACAAAATACAATATGTGTTTTTATAACAATAAACAATTAATAACAGGTTAGATTTGGTCCTTAAGCATTAAAACCTACTCTTTTCAGATGTGGAAAATTTGAAATTTGATAATTTTAACTCACTAGAACACATAATAAAAAGAAATCTCAAAAACATAAAGTTAAAAGACCATTATATTTTGTTAATTTCTTTATATTTAATACTTGTTCATACATGACAAGTTGCTGAATCTCTAAGTCATGAAGAGTATTAAATCTGATTCAATTTCTGTCATGTTGAAAAATGGCAAAGGTCCTATAGAAAAAGCGGAAATGTTCCTTTTAACCCTAACCCTTACCATGTAAATTTCAAAAAAATTGTGTGCATATGTCCTTTTAAAATGCGCAAATCTCTCGCGTATTTAACAACATAATAACAAGTTGAATTTGACGATAATTAAAACAAATTGTACCTTCAATTTCAAGATATAGAGAAATAAACTTGCTATGGCCGCGTGAGTTGCGATACAATTTTGTAATTTTGACGATTTAATGTTTTTTTTCTTCGAATCTTCACATAAATTATAAAAAGCAGCTTTTTGACAATATCATAGACTTTAGTTGTTATTTCCATCAAATTTATTTTATTTGGAACAGAAGAAATTAGTGTTGAACAAAACACAATCCTTCATGTCCTATTCAAAAATATTCACAGTTATCAACGCCATAAGAAAAGGAAAATAACAAAAGTACCGTTCTCCGAGGAAAATTCAAAAGGAAAGTCTTTGATTAAAGGGCAAAATCAAAAGCTCACACATCACACGAACGGATAACGATTCTTTCATTGAAATTGCTGTATCTTAAAAATTTATTCATATCCAACTGTTACAGTCTAAACATAATTTATTAAATTATTTATTTTTCTAATTGAACCAAATTGGTGTCACCTTTAATTGTTCTATATTAGGATTATTTAGAGATGATAATTTAATAACTTGTATCGAATCCTATTGTTTATTTAGACAATAAAATATGTTTGTACTAAACTAAACTTTTGTCATATAGATGTATATAAAATGTATGAAAGGGAATATGTCAGACCCCTTCTAAAATTATTTGAACTCTGATGGATTGTTGTCTCATTGGCAATCATACCACAGTAATTTTAAAATTGTATTTCATTCATACCAAAGCCACAACGGGACATACAAAGAAATATAGTTAATCTGTGATGTCTGATTAGTAATCTTTGATCTCGGATTAATAATGCTTGATCTCAGGTTCCCAATCCGTAATCTTGGATTAATATTTTTTGTCTCGTTTTCGAATACGTGATCATGTGTCATGATTTTTGAGAGTTGAAAACTGATTATGAAAAAAGTATAATAACAAATATACCCAACTCCAAGGAAAGTTCAAATTGAAAAGTCCCTAATCAAAAGGCAAAACCAACAGCTCAAACACATCAAACGAATGGAAAACAACTATCATATTCCTGACTTGGTACAAGCATTTCCTTATGTAGAAAATGGTGGATTAAAACTGGTTTTATAGCTCGCTAAACGTCTTTCTTGTATTACAGTCGCATAAAATAAAACATTGACAATAATTAATGTGAACAAAACAAACAGATATACTAGGTAAAATGTGGAAAATATGGGTACAGCAGTCACCAATCTTTATCACTCTAACACACAACATGGCATATAGACAAAGCACATAAGCAAAAATGAGACAAGAATAAAAAAAAAATGATTACAGCACAACAACACATTTGCAGGATGTATAAAACCCGCTTTACTTAATTAAAAGAAGTGATGAAAGATTTTCGATAATTTTGTTTTTGACTTTTGTTGGCTAGATAACGAATAAATTCAACTGTATAAAGTAACGAAAATTAATATTTTTTAGATTAATGTAACTCAAGTACTTTATGTTTTCGGGAAACATATTAAATGTATGAAAATATAAAAGTTAAAAACAATTTTTTGGAGGGGGTGGGTGAAACATTTATCAAAATTTTACAATTTTATTTTTCAAAACTACCGAAAAGTACAATTAAAACTTAAAGGAGGAAAGAATTAAATCAACTAAAAGCAATTGTAGACAATCAGCTTCAAATAAAAGCATAATTTAGTATGGATAAGTCAAAATATATTTATATTAAAGGTATTCATAATCGAGATGATTAGCTATCTTTTTAACAAAATCAAAAATATCATAATTATGATCAGTGCAGTAACTTGACTAACAAATTCAGTCAAGCTAAGTTTTTAATGTTTTTAAATTAAAGTTTTGCTAGAATATGTATTATTTACTAATTAGACATAAGAAGATGTGGTATGAGTGCCAATGAGACAAATCTCCATCCAAGTCAAAATTTATAAAAGTAAACCATTATAGGTCAAAGTACGGTCTTCAACACGGAGCCTTGGCTCACACCGAACAGCAAGCTATAAAGGGCCCCAAAAGTACTACTGTAAAACCATTCAAACGGGAAAACCAACGGTCTAATCTATATAAAAACGTGAAACGAGAAACACTTATGAACCACATCAACAAACGATAACTACTGAACATCAGATTCCTGACTTAGGACAGGTGCAAACAATTGCAGCGTGTTTAAACGTTTTAATGGTACCAAACCTTCACCCTTCATCTGAAACAATAGTGTAACATCACAACATAGAAAGACACACTATAAAATATCAATTGAAATGGCTTAACTCAATCAAAAGACATATTAACACCAGTGAACATACACTGAACAAATAAATTTGATCTATGATACAATGTAAATACAAAATAAATAAACAAAGGAAAGAATAATTAAAGTAACATGTTATACCGCTGTGAAATGTTAAACAATTCAAGAAAAACAATGTGCTTGAACAAAATATCAACCATTTGCTATTACTTTCAACTCAGGTAAATGAAAATAATTTTGTTGTTAGGTATACGTGTACAGTTCAAATGGAGAAAGGAAATATATTTACAAAATAAATAATTTTGATGTTCATAGTACGAAGAAGTGAAAATTTATAGTAATGCCAAACATAAGTATATTATGATATTATTTTGCAATATAAAGTTTTCAAATTTTGTAATATTCACAAGTTTTACCTGGATTTATCTTGTTTAACTAGTCAAGTGTTTACAACATTAGTCCATATTAAAACTTCTTTCCACAAAAGCTGCAAAATAGAATAGCACACCGAATACTTAAAACAGATTCTTGTACTGAGCATAAAATAAAAAGAAACAACCTACAAAACAGAAAAAAATATTAATAGGCAAGTCATTTTATTTGTAAGTTTCAATGTAGATAATTTGAATCATAACAAAGTTAAAATAAATAATTCAGAGTTTGTTGGAGAAGCGTAAATACAGGATCTGTATTTTAATCTGATTGAAAATGATTGCAACTATAATTTTAAAAAAGGTAATATGTTTTAATATCTATAATAATCATCTTCATTTAACAATTACACAAGTGTATATATATTTTCCAGAGAGAGAGAATGATTTGCAATAAAAATACATAAATGATACTTATATCTGGTAGTAAATTAATTGGTTCCTAATTTATCCCTGTTTTCATAGCACTTTATTTGTATATCTGACATTCAACCTTTGCCTAGATTTTAAAATGTTCGAAAGGTGAAATTCACCAAATAGACTGACGTTATCATGAAAGAGGTCATTTGTAATTCATTAATTACATTCGCATTATTATACTGTAATTATCATTATTATTCGTAAACTCGCTGTCTATCCATTAGACAACGTTCCGGAGGTTCTAAATTCTCCCAAATCAATCAAGCTGTCAATATAAGTTGGTAGGAGCGTTATGCGGAATAAACGAAATGTTTTACTTTCTGCATTATGATCGGAGACAGGAGAGTAAAGAACAATGTTAGTGACATATGAAGTTCTATATAGTAAGAATTAATCGACACTCTGCTTTTATTTGCAAAAACAAGGTAAGATTAAAATTTTTTTAAGCTATTTACTATCACGATTTAACACTGAGGGCAGCAGGCGAAACACAGGGGATCCGCATAACATATTACGACTTTTTCAATTCTTGTGTACGGAATCAGACTGCCACAATAAATCTCAGAACTGTGCCAAATTAATGTAAAATGGTTGACAAAGTTATGATATCTGTGTCTCTCATATAAGATGCGTTAGTAGTAAAAATATGACGTTTTGTAAAAGTGAGAGGTCACCGCAAAATTGTGCATGTCAAATCAACTGCGAAATGTATATTTAATTAAAAGTGGCCAACGGAACAAGGCATCAATGACAGTAAATTGACTAAAAATCATAATATCTGTAGATATTATTGAAAACATTTATAAAGTGGCATTTTGTTATATCTATTATAGGAGACTTCTTTCTGAATTATAAAATGATGTAAACAGAGAATTAACATGACAAGACATTTCTGTCAATCGTTTAAACCTATACACCTTTATATTAGTTACAGGTACATAAGTAAAACAATCATGCAACGTTACATTAAAGACCTTCCATCAAAGTGTAGTTTAATCCATATGAATAAAAAGATGTTTGGTAAACGTCCATGAATCAGCAACTGAACGACACAAACAATCAAATGACATCTAAGCGGTCAACATATACAGTATGTTATAATATGTTGGTGTCTATACAATATGTTGACATTTTTACTTATCATGACTGTTTGTTTTGTTCACACATTGTTGTCAATATACATGAATTTTATGTGACTGTCATACAAGTTATGGGTTTAGCTACCTATAAAACCAGGTTAAGTCTACCATTTTTAACGTAAGGCAATGCCTGTACCAAGTCATGTTTTCATTTGTTTGATGTGTATGAGCCTTTGATTTTGCCATTTATAAGGGACTTTCCGTTTCGATTTTTCTTAGAGTTCGGTATTTTGTTATTTTATTTTTAACCTCCAAATCGCCCCAGATCTAAAGAAGTTGGAATACATTTACAAAAGCGGCAAAACCCTTCAAATAATTTAACTTTTAACATCCTGGAGATAGTAATACCACTAAGAGAATACTTTGTCACAAAATGCAATGGATGTAGGTACTATATAAAGATGAGATAAAAAAAATATATATATATATATAAACGACACGTTATAAATTTCATGCGTCTTTTCTGGACATAAAGTATGATTGCCATATAATTTACTATCCACTAGTGTCCAAATGATGTGAATATGAGCAACCATAAATCACTGTACAACATTAAACAAAGAAAAAATTCATACCGTTTAGTCAGATTCAACAGGTCCTAACATGACAAAATATTCAAACAAGAAAAATAACATCCTAATTCATGAAAAAACACCCTGAAAATCAAATATGACAGCAACTAACGATAAACACTAATTTACAGCCTCCCGACATAGGTCAGGTAACACATAAAGCATGTGGCGGGATTAAACACGTTTGTGACCGCTCAACCTTCCCCAAGTCTGAGACAGTTGTGTAAGAGCACAACAACAGAAGGAACAATAAAATCAGTGGGAAATAAATATTAAACAGTACTGGTCATGAACAATTCCTAATCTAAATCATAACCTTTCATTTATAGATGGCAGAGAGTAAAGAAGAACTTCGAATAGTTCTACTTGGTAAAACTGGAACAGGTAAAAGCAGAACTGGAAATACGATACTTGGGCTCAAACACGGAGATGAAATTAAACCGTTTGAATTTGCCTGTAAAGGGTCGTCTGTAACAAAAGAATGCACGGAAAAGAAAACATTAGATTCGGAAGGAAAATTAGAATCATTGACACACCAGGAGTGTTCGATACTGACAAAAGCTCGATAATCATAAGACGCAAGAAGAAGTTAAGAAGTGCATTGTATATACCTTTCCTGGACCACATGCTTTAGCACTCACTGTTCCTGTTGGTCGTTTTACTACTGAAGATATACGAACTTTGAAGCATTATATTCAGTACTTTGGCCTTGACATTCTGAATTATGTAATTATTATTTTCACAAAATACGATCTTTGGGAAAGTGATTTTGAAGACAGAGGCGCAAATGTGCCAAGCATTGAGGAATATATTGAAACACTACCCCAGTATCTGAGAACTTTTTGAAATTCTGCGACAACAGGTTCGTTACATTGAACAATAAGATAAAAGACGACGAACAAGTGGAAAAACTGCTTTCAGTTATTGACAAAATGATTGATAAAATGACAAAAATATTATACAAATGCGAGTTACGATCAAGCTGCGAAAATAATGCAACTCGTTTCTGATAGAAGAGACCTTGCGAAAAAATACATGACAGCGAATGGTTCAGAGGCATTTATTACAGGATAGTGCTGTATATGTATGAAATACCACCTAACCACCCCTTATTCGAAGAGTCCGATTTTCAAATTCCGAGTAAGGACATAACAATAAATGCTTGGTGTTATATTTATTTGTTTGAACTTACGTTATAACAACATTTTACTTAGAATTGTACAATATGTTTCTTTTAACTTTATTCTTCTAGTAAGTTTTGTCATAATTCTGTTTTATATGAACAAGTCGCCTAACAGGGAAAAAGCTTGAATTCATTAGAGTGTAAATCCACCAATCAAACCAATATGTTGTCGATAAAAAGTAAACTTGTTATTGGTATTTATATGATTCTTAACAAGTTTTTTTCTCGATATATAACAAGGAATTATATCTGCGTTTCCATACCCATAAAGGAAACACATAAAATGTTATCCACGATACCAGCTGATAATTAAGGCCATACGCGCGTTTTTAATAGAAGTCTCCAGTAGCGGTTTTTCTACCTAAGACCAATCAGTGGGGATCGAATTAAAAAGTTGAAGACAACATTTCGAACAAAATTCAACTGCCGCCGTAAATAAAATTCTGTGTCAAATGTAGCATTCTTCACAATTGTATTAAAGGAGGAAAATATAAAATTGATTATTTTGGTGTGTCAGATTTGTTTTGAATGTTTTGGATAAATTATGTGCTTTTGATGGTATGTTCAGTTTTACCCTTTATATTTTTTTTTTATTAGAAAGCCTTCTGTAATGAAAAAGGAAATATGCTAGATATACTTACGATGATACGATGGTTAAGGCTGTAATCTTTCTCCACGACAGCATATGTACGTTTCGGCAAAGAGGTTTATCGATAGGTTGTAGGCATTCCGGGAAAAGTCTGACCTCACTGACCCTCAAATAGTATACTAATAATTGTGTAATAAATGTTTTGAGATCTGGTATCATATCCTGGTTTTAATCTCCAACAGTGATTGTTAATGTTATGTTTCTGATTAAGAAAATGTTTATGTGCCTCCTCGTGAGATTCTAGTTGTTACGTCAAATTGAAGAGAAATTAACCTCCAGATATAACAAGTGGTCTGTGTATGTTGATAAATTGTATCCAAGATGTCAGCATCTTTGTCATAACACATTACAACATTTATTATATTTGTAAACTGAAATGACTGATTTTTCTGTATGATCAATACTTATATCACATATAAGTAAAATATTTATACAAATTTCAATGGTGTTTATATTCTGTTGTCTCTTATTGTATTTTCTTTTAGTTTCATATTGTATTTCCTTGTAGTCTCTTATTATATGTTTCAGGAAGTCTCATAGTGTGAATATTATTTCTGTAGCCCATGTGCTAGTCATAGTGTGACTATTATTTCTGTAGCCCGTGTGCTAGTAGATTAGCAAGGGTCTGTCAAAACTAGTACTGGAATACAGTCATGAGAATGCTATAAAACTATTCAGTATTCACACATGATAAATTGTCAAGCAGATGTGATACCTATGGACACGAATTGCTCCGCCCTTTAACATGTTCTTGTGTTGTATTGAATCACAGTTTATGATCAAACTCAGTAAAGATCTGTCAAACTTACATTTAATTGATAAATTAAAACTAATGTTCTAACTTTACTACGGAAATTTATCTGTGAATAAATCTGGTACATACAGAAATAATTGTCCGTTTGAGAGATCGTAAATTTAGATACGGTCAATGTAAGCTCATTGATCCTTTAAACTAATTATTATTCTTAAAAGGTTACTTTGACCTATAATGGTTTACATTTATAAATTTTGACTTGGATGGAGAGTTGTCTCATTGGCACTCATACCACATCTTCTTATATCTATCAATATAACACCGTAGTAAAATCTTTGAATAATATTTTATCAGTACCAACATTGTTTCTGTTTTGGTAAAGTAAGGCATGATTACAAAAATATATTGCTATATATTTACAGTTACGAGTACTTATGATCCTACATCAAGTCGATTCTGTTAACTTTTATTTTAGCATTGTACAAGGTCATGCATTTCACATGATAATTTTAATAATGACATCTTGACCCTTCATCCATTGGAGGTGTACTAATCGTTACTTGGTATTGATTCGTTGTAATTAGATTTGAACTAGCTTAGTACTCCTACATCGGTGCTTTATGTCTATTGTTTTATATTAGTTGGGCAAGTTTAATCTTTGTACTGATCTATTGAGTTTTATAATTGGCAACTGATTTTAACAGTTTGTTCTTATGTAACACCATAGTTTCCCAGATTTTGGAGAGGACAAACATGTTTAACTCTGCCACGTTCTTTATATCCCTAACCAAAGTCAGGAGCCCGTAATTCAGTGGTTGTCGATTGTTCATGTCAATCATATTGGTTTTCGTAAACTGTATTGTAAAAATTATGCCGTTGGTTTTCTCGTTTGAATTGTTCTACATTTTCATATCGAGGCCTATCATAGCTGATTATACTCAATGTTTAAGGCCGTATGATGACTTCTAATTTCCTCTATCTTCATCAATTGAACTTCAGTGAAAATGGTTTTATTGACAATCGTATCACACCCAATATTTTTATACGAAGCTTAAAAGTTTCGAACACTCAAATTTCTTAATGAAGAAAAATTATCTGGCTATATGGCCTTCTATGCCTAGGGTATATCTCAATAGGGCTTCGAAAGATTCATATATTTCATGAATACTAGACAATTCACTAAAAATTACATAATCTTTGATTAGTTATGTCGTATAAAAAGTATCCACAAAAACAACCTCCAAGGTGAACTCAAATAGCAGAAGTCCATGAAACATGTCAAATTCAAGCGCTCGTCTATAAATAAAGTAAGATAACAAAATAACGAACTCCAAGGATGGTAAAATCAACAACTCAAACACATCAAACGAATGGAAAATAGTTGTAAAATTCCTCACTTGGTACAAGCATTTCCTTATATAGAAAATAGTGGATTAAAACCTGGTTTTATAGCTAGCTAAACCTCACTAGTATAACAGTCACAGACAATGTGGCTTCAATCAGCTATAAGGTTTGCTTCTTTCTCTTATGTTAGAGTTACAGCTAATTTAAGTCAGATTGAGCCAAGGTATTGACACTTTATTGAAATTTAACCCCAAACAGATTTGATATTCCTGATAACTACAATAATTCGATATCCTACCATTGTACGAAACTCCGGTGATATGGCATATTCACATAATACATGTTGCTAAACATGTATGCCATTATAATTTTGTACTTCATTTTACAATATCGTACTGCATTTTTTACCTCAACTATTGTATTTGTATTTATATTGTATGTTTCTCTGTAAACTAGTATTTAGTTTTAGAGAATAAAGTATCTATCTATCTATTATTAATTTTGAAGGGTCGGTTTAAGGATGTATTCTTCAGAGTTTTTAGTCTAGTTGAAATCTCGTTCTGGAATTATTTCCAAAGCATGTGATACAAGTGGAAAATATCAATGAATTTTAAAAATATTATAATCAAAATCAAAAATTGTGTAGTTACAATTAGAAGTTTTGAGGAATGAAATTTTCAAATTTTAAAACAATCTGGTAAGTGTCATCAGCCAAAATGTTGAGAAAATAGGGAGGGTACAAAGAAATGATTTTACCAAAATATGTACATCTCATATCAATTTTGTTTCTTTTCAAAGTTCTGAGATATGTATTTTTCAATCATTTATAACAAAGTTGAATAATATGCTTTTGTTCCAACAAAAAGAAGAAAAATCCCACTACAAAAACGACAAAACGACAAAACGACGACAAGACAGACAACAGTCTACAAACGACAAAACGACAAAAGACGAAAAGACAGACAACAGTCTACAAACCTCAACACAACTGAAAATCCCACAAAAAATGGAGGTGATTTTATAAGTACTCCGGAAGGATACGTCATGTAGTAAAAAGAAGGCATGGAATTAGTTTAAAAGATTAACAGCTAATTTTTGTTTCAAAGAGATAAAATAACTGATTTGATTTACAATCCAGCCCAAAGATTAAATAATTGAAATGCATGTAAAAATTAGATAAGCACACACTGGCTTGTTTGAGAGGAGGAGCTGTTTATAAGACATATCAGACCACAGGAGTATTAGTTATGGCTTATTATCGCTCTATGAACAAGACATGCCAAATTAATCTGATTTCAAACCAGGTAGAAAACAGGAAAATATTTGTTTGTGCTATCCTATTATAAAAGTATATAGCTTTACCAAAAGTAACAATAAAACTTATCTTAATTATGCTATTCAGAAAACAGTTTCAAACATTTGCCTAAAAATAGCAAAGACATACAATCTTATCGTTGATTATTAACAACGGTTTAGCTTTAAATCAACCGATTATAAAATAGTCAACAAAATCATTTGAACAATCCAAGAAATCACACTAAAATGATGGACTTAATTCCAAATTTACACCACGATCTCTACACACAGTATTATATTTTCAGTTCTGTCAAATACTACACGAAACTTTGCATATGCAACTATTCCAGTAATAATTACGTTCGATAAATCTGCATGCTATTGGTTTAATTAGGATTATGTAAAATTTACTGGTTACCCGTGTAATCAATGATTTTAAAATTGAAAAATATAGACATTGTACCTCAGTTGACATCAATTCGGGTTATCTTTTATTAATTAAAACAATATCATAAAATAATTTCTTTAAGAATCGGACAAAACTAACGTACATTGGTCTTGTCAAAACTTACATTGTGGTCAGGTTCCATGTTTGTTTTATTACGTCGGTGTTATGACTTAATATCTCATTTAATCTAGATATGTACTAGGGTATTATTAGAATGACAATTACGTGTCAAATTCAATTGCAATATAAACCCTGAAATTAAATTGATTTATTTGCATGGACAAAATTAATGTCGAACATCGTTTACGTTTCAAAATTAATTGGTCGCCATTTTTTCGTTACTCCGAAATTTTATTAAAACAAACATAAAGTGTCCACTTTCCAAAAAGAAACAGTGTGTGAATCTATGATGCTTTAAGGTAAGACAATGATGAAAACGTATGCATCCAATATTTGTCCAACAGTGTTTTATTATTTCTATCGTAAAAGCTTACAAAATAGCTTTTCACAAGTCGAGTTACGATGTCAATGTAAACAGTAAATGATCGATGCATATACAATCTTTTTTTTTGTTGTATACTTCCGATAGCACCCGCCATTTTCAAAATTTTGCTAACGAATGCCAAAATGTGAACTTTTAATCAAATTTTGAAGCAAAAATTTATTTGATTTATTCTGATTTGCTTTTCTATTTCTTTGAAATAAATGTATTGTCGACCTTTTATGGGTTTGGCAGATATTATTTACAATGAATATGTTGAAAAATCGATTATATAAGAATGTCCCATTGCAATCTTATCAAGTTTTACACGAAGAAGTTAACGAGGGCTATGTGGCTGTCACCTCAATTTCAAAACTTAATTTGAAGCAAGACATCATATTTCTGCACTGAAAATTTAGAGCATATTTTATTAATAACAAGACAATTCTTAAAACACGGGTATCGGCGGTAAAATACACAATGTAACAAAATAGTTATGATGGTTTATTCTATGTAGCCCGTTCATTTTCATTGATAAAACTATCGGCCATTAATGATATACAACTTAATTGTAAATGTCACGTGACGGCCGCGTTAGTTTGATATGCTAACATATATTATTTCGTCAGAATAAATCTGGTTACAGACTAAATCAGACAGAAAATGTTACAAAATATAACTACCTCAAAGAGGAAACAAACATTTTTTTTTCAAACATGTGATAGTATTTAAACAATTCTATTCCTATAACACAAGTATAATTCATTCTAATCTAAGAACAAATATTCATTGAATGTATTATTGGTTCAATGTTATTTCATAAAATGAATAGCCAACGTCGATATCATCATGCATTCTTATATTGGTGATTTCGAATCTGTTCAAAGTTTAGATTTTTCTACCCTACATACCATTTTGCATCATAATCTTGTTAAGAAAAATTCACACACCTAATTAAATGGGCATTTAAAAGTCAGAATTGAATACATATGTTCTTAAGGTCATTTTTAGTAACAACAAACATAAGAACTATGTCAATCGGACCTGCTTTGATACTATAACTGCCCTTGAATTTTACTAGATAACATTTTGTTCGCTATGGAGATTTCGTATAGTCAAGTTATCGGAATTCCAATGGGAAATTACTGTGCACCGCTTATTACGGACCTGTTTTTGTATTGTTATGAGTTACAATTTATGACTAAAATCAGCAAAGACCCATCAAAACAACATCTGATTCAAAAATTTAATAACACTTTTAGATATTTGGATGATATATTGGCTCTCAATATTGACCACTTCAGTATGTACACTAAAGAGATTTTTCCTGATGAACTGATTTTAAATAAAGCTAATACAAACAATGAACACTGCCCTTTCCTGGATCTTGATATCTGTATCTTTAAAGGGAAGCTTAATACCACAATTTATTGTAGAAGAGATAATTTTCGTTTCCTATTGATAATTATCCATTTTTAGGTGGTGACGTTTCATTGTCACTATCTTATGGTGTTTATATATCTCAGCTTGTTCGATTTGCTCGTGTATGTAACAACGTATTTGATTTTAACGAAAGAAATCTCTGTATTACTGAAAAAACTGGTCAAAACCTTTACTAAATTTTATCATCGGTTCAAGGACATCGTTCGTAAATATAAATCAACATGCAGACATCTTATACGTTCAGGTATTTCAAATCCAATTTTTATGGTAATATTCTTTACAAAGCACAAAATGTCGGCATTCACCTCAATAGCTAACTTAACCTTTAAACAGACTTATTAAGAAGGGATATAGTTACGATACTGTTTCAGGTCATTAAAGATGGCATATGTTGGTATTAATATTGATTCTATCAAAGGGCTTTGCGTCGGAAATAAACACGTTTATTCTAAAACAAGTTGTTGGCATGATAAGTGTTATGTTCTTTTCATATATTTTATGATGGTATGATACTAAACCCGTAAGCGGAGGGATTGTGCCTAGTTTTCATATGATGAAGACATAATCTTTCAATCAGTTTAATTGAGGTCTGGAGCTGGTATGTCAGTAACTGCTATTAAACCTTTGTTAATTTATGTAACATTGTCATTTTACTTAGTTTCATCTGTTACCTATTCTGACATCGGACTCGGACTTCTTTTAAACTGATTTTTGCTGTGCGTAGTGTTGTGTGTTTGTTTATTCTACATTGGCTAAAGGTATAGGAGGAGGATTGAGATCTCACAAAACCTTGTTTAACCAAATCGCATTTTGCGCCTGTCCCAAATCAGGAGCTTCTGGCCTTAGTTAGTCTTGTATGAATTTTAATTTTAGTTCATAGTTTAGTATGACTTCCATTTTCACTGAACAAGTACACATTTTTTTAGGGGCCAGCTGAAGCCCGCCTCCGTGCGTAATTTTCTCGCTGTGTTGAAGAACCATGTTTTGTAGGCATACAGGTAAATATGTGCTTTTCAAATATGATCTTTTTCTAGTAAAAGTCTACTAATATTACCTATTTGAATCTGGGATTAGACACTTTTAACGCTGATTGATTGCCATTGCAGACTGCCGCTATACCAGGACAAAATCGACTGTTGCCGATGCAAAGTATGAAAAGTTGAAAGTAATATATATGGGTTTTAACTAATTAGATTAACTAGCGATATAAGTTTTTTTAGCTTAGCAAAAGATCAAATGTAATTTTAAGATTTGAAACAACTAATATCGCACATATTTTGCAACATAATTTTTCTTTCTTCTATCAAATTATTGCAATTACCTTATGGTAAAACGAATTATTTAAATGCCCAAAAAGGCGCAAGCCAGGGCCGACTGTTCGAGGGCTGTACAGCCAGTCAAGGTCGTTATAAACTCAATTATCATCTATCTTCTAGTTCTTACATCTTACCAAGTCAGGAATATGACAGTTGTTATCCATTCGTTTGATGTGTTTGAGCTTTTGATTTTGCCATTTGATTATGACTTATATCTAGAAATTGACTATGAGGGTCAGTTGAAAACAAAACTTTACGACAAAAAGATGATTTTAGCTTCCAAATTGTGAATTTTCATTTTAAACCAAGAGTTCCAAATTGTGAAGTTGAAATCATCATTTTGTAAATTTTACGGACGCCATCACGAGTTGGTTGGCCGTTATGGAATATCCGTTTCACAGATGATATCGGATATGCTCCTTATGTCGTAACTACAATCCGTTCCTTTTCACGAATATGACCTACCGAGTTAGACTATTTACCCTATTTGTGACATTTTTACCTATTGTTTTTCTTTGTTTTGTTCACACATTGTTGTCAATAAAATGGAATTATATGCGACTGTCATACAAGTGAGAGGTTTAGCTAGCTTTTAAACTAGGTTCAATCCACTATTTTCTACAAAAGAAAATGCCTGTACCAAGTCAGGTATATGACAGTTGTTATTTATTTTATGAAAATAGATCAATTGATATTCAGTTTTAACACATGTTTTATGTTATTTGATCGATAAAAATTTTATCAACCGACATATTTTCATGTCATAAAATTCAACGCGGGTCAGAACCAATGACTTGTATTTAGACAGTGATTGCGTTATCTTGGTGACGTCATTGGTTCCTAGCCGAGAACATGTTTTAAAATATGTTTCAAAACTTTTCTTCACAATTACACGGATGAAAACGACAGCTTTTTCTAGATAACTGCAAAACTCAAGACATTTGACTTAATCAATTTGAGTCATTGAGTTTGGGAAATAACCAAGAAAGTACATTAACTCTTCATCTTGAAGTTTTCCATATCAACCAATAATGATCGGCGTGTAACCACTCAGATGGGTTAGTCTGGTAAATACATTTTATAGTTTCTGTGGGTTTGCTTTTCAGATATTCTATTGTTATTCGAGAAAGTCTACAACTCTCCATCCTAGTCACTATTTGTAAAAAGTAAACCAATATAGATCAAAGTACGTCCTTCAACACGGAGCCTTGGTTCACATCGAACAGCAAGCTATAAAGGACCCCAAGAATGACTAGTGTAAAACCATTCAAACGGGAAAACAAACGGTCTAATCTATATAAAAACGAGAAACGACAAAGACTTATGAACCATATCAACAAACGACAACCACTGAACAACAGGTGGTTCCTGACTAATGACAGGTGCAAACAAATGCAGCGGGTTTAAACGTTTGAACAGGCGCATACCTTCATCCTAATCTGAATGTAACACCACAACATAAGAAAACACACTATAAAATATCAATTGAAATGGCTTAACTCAATCAAAAGACATATTAACAAAATCAAGTAAACGTACAACGTAGATTATATGTGATGAATTAAAGGTTTTGTTTTAACATGCATATTGTTATCAACATAGAAAACATGTTTTAATACATGCAAAATTCATTTGACAAATTGTGTTGTTGCAACGAATCTTACAAGATAAAACGTATAAGACAACGAAGCGTACACAATTTGAAAATAAAGACACGTAAAAATATGCATTTGTTTGTTTCTAGATAGTATAATAGTAAAAACCTCCAATCTTTATCCGTTTGTTAAGTTCAAACAACATTTTCAATGTATGTTTTGAACAAACATGAAGCACGGAAACTTAGTTTTATAAGGATCCAAAATAGTATCCATTCATTTATAAATTGCTAGGTTGTTCTTTTTCTTTAATAGCCAATCTTTTAATAGCCAATCCACAAAAAAACTTGCAGTAAATAATGAGCTATGTAACAAATAATATATTGAAGCAAAACATTCGACGTTTAAATATTAGACTTTCATTAATAGTGTTAATGTTCCACTGTCTGAACTCAGTGGTACGCGTTGTGTTCGATTCGAACGAACCCATCAATGTTAGGATTGCGATGAGTAATAAGAATATAAAAAGAATATTTTGAAAGAACATTTTGAAGAATAAATATTAAATTGGACTTTTGTTAAAAGTGTAAATTTTCCTCTGTCTGAACTCATTGGTACACGTAGTGTTCGATTCGAACGCGTTCCTGTCCGGATTCATTTTTATAGGCGTTATACGGGATTGGAATGTTCCTCCCGATTCACAAATATGCTGAATTTAATACTTTAACTTTTGTAAGATTAATTTGATAAAGATCATATTTGTCATGTGAACCGACAATGAAATCAAGCAATGTTTTTGTGATCTTTATAATTGACAATCGGAATAACATTGCAAACAATGTTTATCTACAGGGTAACCAATACAACCTATCATTTCAACTTTAAAATGATAAAACGTTTATTATGTCTATTTATAGTTGGGTGATTAGATAAATCGCAGTATAATACATGACCTTGATCTTCCTTTCTCGTTCACCTTGATAGTAGTGTTTTAAAACCAATGCATTTTTACGTGAGCTGCGTCTGATAGAAATCAACCTTGTGCAAGTGCACTATACATGTACATGTATTAGACTGGTTGATTTTTGAACTTTCAAATACGAAATGAAAAATAAATCTGGGTCTATTTTGTAGGGTTCTAATAAAAACTAAATTTTCAAACAGCTACAGAATTTGCATTTAGATTTGTTCAACCTGAAATAGGTTAACACATATATTGATATTCATTTGCATACTGTAGATTTCTATCCGAAGCAGACCACGTGTAAACGTGATGTTTCATAGATGAAAACTCACAGGAAGGTTCAGAATAAAGACTCTTCAAATTCTTTTAGTATAACATTCTTTAAGCATTTTAAGATATGTGAAAATTCCTCCCTTTATGTTTTTTTTTTTTAATTTTCTTTAAAAGGTAGAAGTGTTATTGCAATGCATGAACAATAATTGCCAAATCATAAAAAACCTTTACCCTTCTCAATTCCTCATCAGCCATCCTGAATTGTTAGATCATTGCTTTTCTTCAAATTCCTTCATTTTAATTCCCTTGGCATTGCCATATAAGCGGGAGGTTTGGCTAGCCATACAACCGGGTTCAATCCACCCTTTTCCCCAAAATGTCCTATACCAAGTCAGAATATAGCAGGTTTTATCACACAGTCCCTTTCTATATATGTTGGCGTTTACTTTTGTAGTTTAGTGTTTCTGTTGTTACGTTGGTTTCCTCTTATAGTTGATGTGTTTCCTCTGTTTTAGATTGTTACCCTTATTTGATTTTGATTAACCGATTTATGACTATTGAGCAGCGGTATACTACTGTTGCTTTTATCTATGGATCAGTCAAAACAAGGTATCGGCATGTCAAATTTGACAACCTATAATTATCTGATCAGCATTGTTTACAAATCTAAACATAATCAAATAAGCAGATATTTTGAAACGATTACTAGTATATTGGCGGGTTGAGCGCTCACAAACAGCTAGATTAAACCCACCTCGTGAGATTTTTTATATGCCTGTCCTAATCCAGGAGCAAGTTATTTGGAGATTGTCCTTGGTTACTGTTTGTCGCATTTGTTTTTTCGTTTATTGCTTCTACATAAACCTGACCGTTCGTTTTCTTGTTTGAATTGTTTCACCTTTCGTCACGTATTCAAATGGTTTGTTTTCGGATAGATTTGACAGCGTGCTCAATCCAGTGATACACATAGTAATTCATTATACTGATTTTTAAAATTTGGAATATTGAAGGGTTTGTCTTGTTATTTTAATTTTACAAACCAAGGAAAACCAACTTTTCTGGTATGACACTTATCACAATTTTTGAAGGAAATTGATTGAGAAGTGTATACAAAACTATGATCTTTAAGAGCAAAGGTATTGTTTTTCCTCATATTTTACGACCGTATGGTGACAATTTTTTTCCATCACGCAATTACTGGCGGATGATTGTCTCAGAGTAAGAAGCTTGTGGGTTTTGAAAGAAAATTGCATTTTCAGTCTCATTAAGGTGTTATCAGTCCAATTTAATCCAAATGAAAGCAGTAAATTATTGAAGTAAAATATGACTAGTCTGCCTATTTTGTACACAAAAGTCAATTTGATCTTTTAAGGCGTGATTCGTTTACCTCACACAATCATCTTAGGCATTAAAGAGAAGGTAAAATGATAACAAGTGGTCAAGTTGGTTTATTTTAATTGTTTACATTTGTTTCTATGGCCTTCAAAAGTTTAATGCAGGTGCATACTAGAAAAGATTTTGCATCTTATATACGTGTTCATATTACATTTATAGTATGGAGCTTCTATGTATTTGTAAACTTTTGAATTAAAATCAAATATGAACAAAACAGTCGATTATGGTAGGTGCAAATACATTTAGATATTTTATATGCATGAACAAAATTCCACTGAGAAAAAATCCACAAAAGATAAAAAGTATATTGAAATACCGAACTCAAAGGCAAATTCAAAAGTGGGAAAGCCATAAAACTGACAAAATCAAACGCTGTCAATCAACGAAACAAGTGAAAACAATGCAATATTCCTGATTTTGTACAGACATTTTTCCAACAAAACAATGATCGGTTAAACCTGGTTTTATAGCTAGCTAAATCTCCTCAAAGATTGATGTCTTCAAAGCATTATTTTGCCTATCTAGCCCTGATAACATTTTTACTCGAAAATCCTAAAACTGGGCAATAATCTTTTCGAAAAAGGAAAGTCGGGAATACTGTTTTGCGTTCAGGCGTGTTTGACTGTTTTGTCTTTAAAACATATAAGACAAAATCATTTGATACATCATCTCGCTTTAGATTCCATTATTTTTATTATTTAGCCTACATGTTGATAAAATAACACTAAAAATTCACAGTATAGATAAAGGAAATGTATGGGTCAAGTGAAATACTTTTCTTTTGAGTCGAGGAGTTTGTTTAAATATCTATCCAAAGGTAACCGCTGGGTAAAAGTATAAACCATGATTATGCAAGGGCTTTCCAGTTTAACCTTTAGGAATTGCTTTGTCTAAACTAACTAACGACATTTTATCACGTCCTAGATTGTGGGTTAACATCTATGTCGTATGTTTATTAAGTACCGAACGTGACCTGTTCCGATTATGACTGCTTTGCCGGGTGGAATTTGCATTGCTATACGACGTGTCTCGGTATTTATACATCCAACATTCATGCATTTAGTTATGATGTTTCTTTTGTTGGTTCGGTTGAATATTGTGTTATGTCTTATCGTTTTTGGTTTGGATTCTGTGTTTTCGGTACTTTTCACATATGTCTTATTTGTCAGTATAGTCTAATTAATTTGCATTTTCCATGCATAAAGTAATGTGTTAGTCCTAATAATTATGACGTCGTCACAGCTTTAATTTTAAATAGCCTTTCTATACCGTCATAACGTTTAACCGTTAACAGTTTGGACTAGTATTGTGAAAACAATTGTATTAATTTCAAGATTATATATACGTCACTAAAATACGTCACTGTGTGTGGTGTCCTGTGCTGTCGTTAATTGAAGATATTCCTTGTTATTTTGCGGTTATGTTGTAATGTGCTATTATATTATTTATTTGTGCGTTTCTCTTTGCTGAGTGTTCTTGCGTTTGTTTGTGATGTATTCCTGTCACGTAGTGTTGTCATTTTAGCGATATTTTTAACATTTCCATATAAGCGGGAGGTGTGGCTAGCCATAAAACCAGGTTCAACCAACCATTTTTTCTTAAAGTGTCCTGTACCAAGTGAGGAATATGGCAGTTGTTTTCAAATAGTTCGTTTCTATGTATATTGGCGTTTGTTTTGTTGCACTTCAGTGTTTTTGTTGTTCCGTTGTTTTCCTCTTATAGTTGAGTGTTTCCCTCGGCTTTAGTTTGTAGCCCCAATTTTGTTTTTCTATCAACAGATTTATGACTATTGAACAGTGATATACTACATACTTGCCTTTATTTGATAGCATGATACCAAGACGTGCTAAATTTTGCAAACGTATTAGAAGAAAAAATGTCGTTTTTGAATCATTAAGAGTTTTGTTTAAACTGCATATATTCGTTACAGATATTGTTCAATTTACATGTACATCGATATCTATTGTATCCAGTCTCTAATACTTCTTTCTGGAATGGTATTTTATAACGTCTTTGATTCCTAGTAGAGATTTAAAAAAACTGTTTAAACACTTTTCTGCTCAATTACACAATGGACGGTGATGACAGCTGTTTTCGAGATAACTGCCAAACGAAAGACATTTGATCTAATCAAGTTGAGACATTTAGTGTGGAAAATAACAAAGAAAAACACATTAATTCTTCATTCAAAAGTCCAACATTGACGAATTTAAGTTAATACCGATCGGAATGTAACTACACAGATGGGTTCGTCTGGTATATCAATTTTTAAGCGCCTCCTGTGTTTTTCCCCAATTAAACTACTTTTGGTATAGAGTATGACTTATTGATGAATAAATTATTCACAATAAGTAAAATTACAAAAATACCGAACTTCAAGGAAAATTCAAAACGGAAAGTCAAATGGCAAAATCCAAAGCTCAAACACATCAATCGAATGGAAAAACTGTCATATTCCTAGTTAGGTACAGGCATTTTCTTATGTAGAAAATGGTGGATTAAACCAGAAATACATCACAAACAACGTTGTCAACATAATGAAATTTTATGCGACTGTCATACAAGTGAGAGGTTTAGCTAGCTATAAAACCAGGTTGAATCCACCATTTTTACATCAGAAAATGCCTGTACCAAGTCAGGAATATGACAGTTGTTATCTATTCGTTTGGTGTGTTTGAGTTTTGATTTTGTCGTTTGATTAGGACTTTCCTTTTGAATTTTCCTCGAGTTAGAACCAATTAAGATTGTAGTTGCAGCCAATCCCAACAATCATAAGCCTTATTGACCGTTTACTCTGTACACACCGATATTTAAGACTTAAGCATGAATCTTGCTCTATTCAGATTAAATCCTGTTGCCATAGTAATGGATATAACGAAGGCATTTTACACGTAGGACTATATGCAGAAAGTAATATAACAAAATACTGAATTCCAAGAAAAATTCAAAACGAAACACACATTGTTTTCTTGTTTTGTGTTGTTTAACTTTCAATCTACACACATATTAGAAATATGATCAAACAATTTAAAAAAGTAAATATAAATAAAAGTCTGTCTGCATCCTATCCAAAATATTGTATAAAATCTGTGTAGAGGCAAAACATTATTAATAAAGGTTTATATCAGAGAATGGTACATTTATATAAATATTATAGTTTTAGGAAATGAAACCATTTTACACATTCAGTAGGGATAATTATCTTAAAGCATCCTATATTATGCTCAATATGAAATATTTTGTTAATGTTTAAATGCTGTATGCTGTTTGATTAAATACATCTCCAACAATAATAATTGAATAAAATTCAAAAGAGTTAAACAGTCATAAATAAAAAGAAAAAAGAAACTGAAGACATTAGATTATTTGATAGATATATGGTAGATACATTATAATTCAACCCCTACACTGAAGTGGTATAGTCGTGACTACCTAATATTCGTACAGTCATGACAGTAGTATGCTGAATCAAAATGCTTTGAAGCATACTAATATTTAAAGATTTGTGTTAGAATCTAGCATATATAAGTCATGTGTGCAAATCATTCAAGAAATTTGCCTATTCTCCTTTAACACTTAAACTTCTGAATTGCTTAATTCCTAACTTGAAATAGATATTTAGAAGAAATTTTGTAACTGTAGTTTTAATATATATAGAATAAAAGAACGGTATGTTTAAACTGGTATTCAGTTGACTTAAAGCATTAGTGTAATAAATCAAAGATTTAAAGCAGGCAATAGAATAGATTGTACACATGACTCCTCACTTTCATTTGCTCTTCTGTTCACATTTATAAATAGAAAAGAAGGATTCTTTGAAATAGAAATCTTGCAATTATCGTTTATTGTATCAAAATAGTTATGACTTTCTGCATTTTGATAAAGCTCAAAGAGATAGTTTAAATAATAAGTTGACACTTTTATACCAATCAATGTGTATTAAAGAATTATGATTTAAAATAAAATTAAGAGCTAAGAGCTACGAGCTATGAGCTTACAAAAATACTGCAATATTTTGTATATTTGATAGTATGGTATTAACCATGGTAATGGTAAATGGTTTGAGCAGTTGAATTATTTCAAAGCATAAAAGAAAGAAATATAGTCTATCGAAAATTAATAACAAACTATATTGGAGCTAAAAGAGGGACGAAAGATACCAGAGGGACAGTCAAACTCATAGATCGAAAACAAACTGACAACGCCATGGCCAAAAATAAAAGACAAACAGACAAATAATAGTACAGATGACACAACATAGAAAACCAAAGACTAAGCAACACGAACCCTTTAAAAACTGGGGTGATCTCAGGTGCTCCGGAAGGGTAAGCTGATCCTGCTCCACATGTAGCACCCGTCGTGTTGCTTATGTTATTACAAATCCGGTAAATAGTCTAATTCGGTAAGTCACATTCGTGAAAAGGGAGGGTATTGTAGTTACGACATAAGGAACATATCCGATATCATCTGTGAAACGGTAATTCCATAACGGTCAACCAACTCGTGATGGCGTCCGTAAAATTTACGAAGGGATGACTTCAACTTCACCATTTGGAACTCTTGGTTTAATAGCTTCCTTGTGAGCAGCAATCCTCTATCAAGGAAATCATGATAGGAAACACAAGCCCGGGAATATCGTATCAATTGGGAGATATATACTCCGTATGCAGGCGCTGCTGGAATGTTGCTACATAGAAATGGAAAGTTCACAATTGGGAAGCTAAAATCATCTCTTTTGTCGTAAAGTTTTGTTTTCAACCGACCCTCATTGTCAATTTCTAGATGTAAGTCAAGATATGAGGCAGACTTAACTGTATCTGTAGTATTCTTTATCTCTAGTTCGATGGGATAGATTCGTTCAACATAGTCACCAAATTTTGTATTATTTAGTGAGAGAACATCATCTATATAGCGGAACGTAGAGTTAAAGGATATTGCTAACTTCTTATCTTTCTTCCTAAGAAGTTCCTGTATGAAGTCAGCCTCATAATAATAAAGAAACAAGTCGGCAAGAAGAGGGGCACAATTTGTTCCCATTGGAATTCCGACAGTCTGTTGAAAACACGTCCTCCAAACGTAACAAATATGTTGTCAATCAAGAAATCAAGCATCTTGATAATGTCAGTTTCAGAGAATTTTTTGTTTGAATCAGAGTGATTCTTTACAAAGTAGGATTTATCCCTCCCCAAGACAAGATACTTGTATCTACGTTCGCCATTCTTTTAATGAAACAAATTAATACCAACTCTTTCAGTTTGTCTTTTAATTTGGTATGGGGAATACTTGTATAAAGTGTAGAAAAGTCAAATGTTGGTTTAATACTGCTGCAAAATGAAAGAGTCTCAGATTGTATGTACTCTATTAGATCTTTGGATTTTTTATTATCCACATCTGATTCACGCAGTTTCACAATAACTTTGGAGCCCGGCTTTGATTGCTGTTAAAATAGATGTTAATAATTTAGAAAGAGGTTTCGTGGAGCACTTGGAAGACCCAGCAATATACCGTTGTTTGTAAGGACACTTATGTAGTTTAGGTATCCAATACAGTGATGGAAGATCCAGTTCTTCATCTTTGGTTGAAATTCCAAAGGAACATAGAACAGACCTATGATTATCCAAGATTTCCTCTTTGGTAAGTGTCGTGAGGGTATATGTTGAGTTTCCAAGTGAATTGTCAATACCTAATTCATTTATCAAGCAGTCTATGTAATGATATTTACACACAAAAACGATGTTGTTTGGGGCTTTATCTGCGGGGACAACAACATACTTGTCATGGAGGTAGGACAAGTGTTTTGCAACATTTGGGTCTTTAAAAATTGACGTAGCGTGGGTATTGATATGCCCATTTAGTTTCTTAATTCGGATTTGTATCAACGACCTCACAGCCTTAATTCATTCGGAAAGAATATTTACGTCTTCTTTCTCGCGTTTAGCCCATTGCCTGGCATAATCCTCGACTGAATCCATCAGTATTTTGAAGTTGTATTTCCAATTGATGGATTTAGGCTCACGATATTTCGGACCTTTGGATAACAAATTTCGCAGGGAAGTGTTATTGACAATGTTGAGGTCTCCGGTAATAACGTGGCCAGCCGGATTATATGTGAATTGGGAACTAGCACAGGTGCAATCAGGAGGTTTAGACTTGAAGTCGTCAATGTTGAGATCCTGCAAAACGTGTTTGTAATTGAAAATTTTAGTTGCAATTGGTTTGGTATAGGTATAAGAAATTATTGGTACAGACTGATCTTTAAAATAAGGTGGTATTTTCGACTGAACTAATTTATGATGAAGGATATTGCCTAAGTTGACGCCATCGAGACCTTTGTTGGCAAAGGAAAGTTTAAGAAAAGATCTTTTCTCTTTTTCATCTTTTCCAATGCGAACTGGTTTGAAAAGTCTGTGACTTGCAATATCCGAAATGATAGCTGTAAGTTTGTATTGGTTTGAATGAGGGTTTGTAACAGTGATTCCAAACATAAATTAAACAGAGAATGAAGTTTTGAAAGGGGTAATGAATACAGTTTCGTGCGAATGTGATGAATGCCTAACGGCTTTTGTATAAATGGTAGCAAGTCATTAATAGAGACATCATGCAAAGTAGGTGATGTATAATGACGATGACCATGACTGCGTCTACGTCGAGGAGTAGAGTTGAAAATATTCATACATTCACCGAGCTACAGGAAGGACTAGATAGAACACCTATACCATCAATTTTGTCATTGCAACCATATGGTGTCGCAGTTCCCAATTGTCGAATCCAGTAGTCCTCTTTTGTCTACGGAGAGGCGTTGCAAGTTGAGGATTGTTAGTCTTGTGGTATATTTTTCGATTATACGAACTGTCATAGAAACGATGGAATGATCAGGCTGATTAAAATGCTGGTACAGAATGTCTTTTGCATTGAGGTTGATATCTGATCTATGGCCGCACATACGTTTGTTGAGCCTTCCTTTCGTTTCACCGACGTAAACCAATCCACAAAGGTTACACTCTAATCCGTAGACGACATTTATAGATTTACAATTCAGGTGATCGTAACTTCTAGTAAAGTAAGACTTTTAGTTAAATTGCTAGTGAATTGAGCGTCTGTTATTAAAATTTCACAAGTTTTGCAGCCATTAGTTCCACATTTCGAAATGAGACAGTGTTGTTCAGAGTCATCAAAATCCAAAATGTCTTTAAGGAGAACTGAACATGGCTGTGTATGTGTACTATTACTATTGTCACTAGTATGATGATCTGAATGAGTCATGTTTGTGATATTTGTCATGTCTGGTGATGATAAATTATCAAGCTCATAATTTCTTATTAATTACATTCAATCTGTGTATAATTTTGAAACATTAACAGTAAAACATCTTCTCAAAATTTCCTATGAGCTAAGCCTTTTCTACATATAAAACATATGTCTCTGCTTATTACGTGAAATTTTGCATTCTAAACTACTGTATATATTCTATAAGAAAATATAACTTCAGATCACTTTGTTGAAAACTGTTTGAGAAATCAGTGGCTCGCAATGCTATGAGGGTCAATGCAGTAGTAGTAATAAAGGAATATGACCATTTATATTATAAAGGCATTTCTTCGACAATTACAATAATTTTATATTTACTAACTCGTGTTTAAAATGAAAATAGTAACACAATTTTGAAACTCATTCTCTTATTTGCTTAGTGCATTAAGATTTGACACGTATGCAACAAGAAATGAAACCATATTCCTGCCATATTATTAATTATTTGATATACAAGTTTCAATCTAGAAAATAAATGGTTCCAAATACCCATTTCAATTTTTAAGATTAGCTAATTCTTTTAATATTTTGGCGAGAAATTAAATCTATATTGTTTCGTAATTACGATCCAAAAGAAGCAAGAAACCGAAACAGTCAAAACTTAAAAAATATTTGCCGACAGCAGTTTATATTTTAGGGGTTGGGGTGTAGCATTTTATGGGTAGAAAGATGAAGGGGAACAGTGAACAATTCAAATTTATTTTATATGATTATTCATAAAAGCAAAAATAACTTAAAAAATAAACTCACACAACTTAAACATAATTATCAATGCTCATGTAATAATACCCTTTTACCTATTCGTGTAAACTTTATGGCCGAGACATATAAATGACAAATGATCAAGTTTCATCTTCAAATACTAAGAATAAAGCAATTATGTACAGAACACTTTTCATTAGCATATCAAATAAAACAATCAACCCATCAAAAATTGCTTTACTATAAAAATTATATTATCATTAATTAGTTTTAAAATTGATTTACACTAACTAACTATTCTTTTTTTTCTGTATACCCTTAAGTGCATGACTGGAAACAATATTTTTATATAGTAAACAGACTGTTACTCCACTTCTTACCCACTGAATTAAGGTGTCAGTCACGATTACAATGTCTGAGCAAACAACCAAACACAGTTTCCAAGCAAGGCATTTAAACTCTTGATTAGTATGCTAACCAGTTGTTCATTGGTTGTCGTTTGTTGATGTGGTTCATACTTGTTTCTAGTTTCTCGTTTTTCATATAGATTGGACCGTTGGTTTTCCTATTTGAATGGTTTTACACTAGTCATTTTGGGGCTCTTTTCAGCTTGTTGTTCGGTGTGACCCAAGGCTCCGTGTTAAAGGCCGTACTTTGACCTATAATGGTTTACTTTTACAAATTGTGACTTGAATTGAGAGTTGTCTCATTGGCACTCATACCACATCTTCTTATATCTATATATTATAACAGCTCTCAAATTGTGTAAGCCAACCGCGTGTTTCTCCTACAAAAGATTTATCAGTGACGTAAGTTCACGAAGGTTAAATTAGCCTCAACATTTTTATGTTATTTTTTAAACCCGCCAATTATACTACAAATTTCACATAGCAATAGTTGTGATATGACTATTAATATAAAATAATTTTGGCACTTCACAATAAAATGACAAAGTATTGACTCCAAAGTATGCATTATTTCTAATGTAACGTCAAATTGTCAATAATTCTAAACAATATTTAGCATAATTTACTTTGGCCGCCACCCATGATCTAGAAAGATTTTGTTTCTGGGGATTCAATAAACTCATCATAGATATTAGGATTAAATTTTGTATTTACGCCAGACGCGAGTTTTGTCTACAAAAGACTCATCAGTGACGCTCGAATCAAAACAAGTTAAAAAGCTAAATAAAGCACGAAGTTGAAGAGCATTGAGGACCAAAATTCCTAAAAGTTTTGCAAAATACAGCTAAGGTAATCTATTCCTGAGGTGAAAAGCCTTAGTATTTCAAAAATTTTGTTAACAGGTAATTTATATTATTGTATTTCCTATCATATTTTCCTTGATAGAGGATTGCTGCTCATAAGGAAGCTATTAAAACAAGAGTTCCAAATGGTGAAGTTGAAATCATCCTTCGTAAATTTTACGGACGCCATCACGAGTTGGTTGACCGTTATAGAATAACCGTTTCACAGATGATATCGGATATGTTCCTTATGTCGTAACTACAATACCCTTCCCTTTTCACGAATGTGACCTACCGAATTAGACTTTTACCGGATTTGTAATAACATAAGCAACACGACAAGTGCCACATGTGGAGCAGGATCTGCTTACCCTTCCGGAGCACCTGAGATCACCCCAGTTTTTAGTAGGGTTGGTGTTGCTTAGTCTTTAGTTTTCTATGTTGTGTCATCTGTACTATTATTTGTCTGTTTGTCTTTTATTTTGGCCATGGCGTTGTCAGTTTGTTTTCGATCTATGAGTTTGACTGTCCCTCTGGTATCTTTCGTCCCTCTTTATAAATATGACCATATCAATGATAATCATTGGTTGGTTATAAAACATTTTGGATCCTAGGTTGCGGACTAAGGTTTCCACAAGCATTAAGGTCCGAAAATGCACAAAAACATTGATTTTGACAATTTATTCAAAATGTGCTGAAGCCAAGAATGAAATCTTATGAAGTGATTTATTTTAACAAAGAAGTACGGCTTTTGAAATAGATCCATTCAAAACCAAATCATGGTCATTTTAACATTTCATGATAAAGTTGTAAATCAATGCCATATTTGGCCTTAAGTGAACCTATGACAATTACGTCACCACAAATCTCACCTCAGGACCTTGCTGCACCAGGAATGCCCAAAGTTAAAAGTTAAATAAATCCGATGGGGAATGCGTAAATACAGAGTCACGTCAAAAGTCATACAACCAAATGAAACATAAAAGCACAAAGACAAATAACGAGGAATCTAAAGTAAAATAGAAGTAAACCACAAAAACTGCAGATTGTTAAATAAAGAAAACAACATTGACATTGTATGTCCGCTAAACATAAGATTGTATACGAAGATATGATAAAACGAAAAAACCGAAAAGAGTATTAGTTTTGAAATCCAAATTTGCTTAAAATAGAAGCTTCTTCTTCTTGTATTATTGTAAAAAGGTCAATCTTATCTTGATGTTGAGATTACATATCCTAAACGTAACTATCTGAAACAAAATTCGATTGTATCAATTTCTTTGTGCTTTTGAAATTGATAATTATTTCCGGGGATAAGTGTTGAATAAGATATATTTCTTTATGCAATGGATACATTGAAAAACAATGAAACAATTTTTGCTGATGTATTTACTATTTGCATTCCGTTATACACCCTTTTTTATACAACCTTTACATATAATTACAACATAGTATTGACCGACTTTCGACTTCGAGGTCACATTGACGTTGAGGAACAGCTCCTGAAACAGACGATTGTTGATTTAACTGTTCCGCCATGCATATTATTTGCTTCACAATTTCATCATTTCCACTTTTCTATTGTTTGAAGATATATATCTCATATCGAATTTTTCAAGCAGTTCAATAGAGTTCTTATCGAGAGTTGCGATGAAGTCTTCAAATTTTGGTTCCAATATTCCTTGATCATGAGAATCTGATATCCACTCGTCTAAATGAGTAAAAATAACAATGGTCCTTTTTTCAAAATCATTACCAATATACCTTATGTATTGCTTGATCAATATATGTTCCTTTTCGGTGATATGCCCAATCTTAATGCATAAAAGATATATGACATTCCCTGAGCCATTTCCGAAATATATTTTCGTAATTTCACACTTTCCTCTTGTAAAAAATATCCATTCCTGGAGTATCAATCACTAGCAGGTGTCTTTCAAAACGTGATGCTCTTTCTATTGCATATGATTTAGTTTCGATTTGAAATCCAAATTTAAATGCTTCATTAGATCCAAGAATAGTATTACCAGTTCTGCTTTTTCCCGATCCTATTCTTCCCAGTAGAACTAAATTAATGATCTGGTCTGAAAAGCTGATTGAAGTAGCCATGGTGTACTGAAACAAATAAAACATGCATATCCATTTCAATGATCCGATTGCTATAGCAAACTAGTTAAAAAAACCAGAAACTGTACATAATAACTGATTGTCGCACTCTGTTTAATAAATACCACGTATGTTGCCTTCCGTAATATTAGATAAAAAAATTTAAAAGAAATAAGCAAGTAAAGAGTAACTTAGAGGAAAGTTATGCTTCTGTAAAATGAGGTCAAACTTACAAATTTATATGTTATAGAGTATGATTACAATATAAAATTGGATGATTTTTTTTCTATTGTAAAAACACCATGGAACACTCGAGGTGACCGTATCTGACGTAATAATCAAATTTATAACGTCAGCTGCATTTTGAACTATGCCGGACGATCAAAAGCAAACATTTGTTGATGTTTTCCGCTTGAATCAAAGTTATGAAGTTAGTCTTCATGCAATTGTATACTTTTTAAATCGTAAAACGGTGGGTTTTCTAGAACATGTTTGCTTCGGCAAATCAATATAATTGACTGCCTTTCTGATGATACCCAAATTGCACCTATTTTGATAAATGTTTCACCTACGGTTATTTATGATCCGGACAAAGTTTAAATTCTGGGTTTATTTTGTATTTACTTGAAAAGTAAAGGACCACCGCTTTTATTGCTATTCTTCATCTCTAAGTCACAAGTAGATCTTTAACATGACAAAACGGTCACACATCAGTATGAGGTCAAAACGGCTAGTAGCATCGGTTTTGAAGTAAGAATTTGTACGTTTCTTTTAGATTACACAAAAGAACAAATAATTGAGGTTCTTGAGTAACCATTACCAAATTAATTTTGCAAACAACAATAGGATAAGAAGAACTACCCTATTACTGATTCAACGAAAAAACATAAAAGAAAACAATTAAAACAATAGAGACAACAAGTTTTGTATCTTTTCCTCTGGAACTGGTTGATCATTACATTTTAGTACTCGAGCTATTTTCAGACCCTAAAACAATCGTTCACCACTCATTTTGCAGCACTCACTTAGTACTAATTTCTATTAAATATTCACTATTTTATTACTGTTTCCTTCTTTGAAGTCACTACATTTTATCCTTTTTGGATACTTTTGAATAAGGTACTATGTAGATAGTTTTGTTCACCTTTGTTAAAATCAATTTTATTTATTTTTAGTTTAAAGGGGCACTAGCTACGAGATATGAACAAAATTAGAATATGATTTCGTTTGGTTCAATCACAGATAAAAGTTAGATAATGAAATAATAATTCGTTTTAGCAGCCAATTTGTTTCAATTTTGTCAAAATAAGCAAAGAAATATCGCTGATGAATTATTCACTTGCAAGTGAATAATTCGACCCCATTATATCCGTATTCATGTGACCTTCAATTTAACCCATTATATAGAGATTGGTTACGCATGCATAAGTCGTGTTCAGTCATTAAAAGGAAAAGAATGTCAACATTGAAAGTGAAACAAGGTAAATCATTTCGTTGACTGATTCGATCCACAAAAATCATTCTTATACAGGTAAAAACGTTAATCAACTTATTTTTAACTATAACATGAAATCAAACGGACCTATAAAATCCAAATACACGAGGTCGCTAGGCTATTTATATTTATGTTTATGTTTATATCGTGTTATGACCATCGGTAGTATTCGGAGGTCATCTCGATGGTTCATGAGATGACGTTTAGACTAAAATACACACGAAATTCTCATATATATTATCGTGTACATGCATTGTTAACTGTTTATTTTAGACTTATTGTAATTTGGATATACGTTTTAGTATGTTATAAATCAAAATGAGAATTTGAGTCAAATCGGTGAACATGGATTTGACAGCTAGTGCCCCTTTAACTTGCAGCAATAATACAATGTTTTTTTTTTTTTTTTTTATTTATTTTGACATGATTCTGTAGTTTCATTTCGAGCCTTGCTCAAGCTTGTTTTGTCCTTCACTGCTTTGCTTTAGGATATCTTTTGGAGGAAGTAAAGCTACCGATTTTCCCACTGTTTGCCGATATCATTTTTATATTAGGAGTTTAAGTATTTTGTAAGTTGGAAAGCAAAATCAGTAACAACGTTAAAGTGTACTAAGAATCGCATAATAGAAAATATTGCATCAAATCCGACCAAGTCCATCTATGCTTTTCTAAGTATAATAGAACATGTATCAGTCATATAACAACTAAAAGATCCAACAAGTTCAACTTGAACAATTCTTATTTAATTGTTTGGTAAATAGACCAAATATTTGTACATTTCTCCAAATCTTTTAATTAATAACTGTAGTGTAACTGGTCCATTTTCATTGAATATCATGTTAAACAGAGAATAAAACCAAACGCTGTTTATATCACATATAAAGAATTAAAGTTGACATTTCTTTTATTTGTATCAAAATTCTAACTAAGAATAAATCATTAACGAATATTCAAACATAAAGTTCAATCATTGCCGAAATACTTCTTGAATGTTCATGAAGCATCTATAAGCCATTCCTGCAATAATGGCTGAGTAGCTCTAGCTATGTCTTTTAGATAGCTTGAATAGCTAACAGTAGCAAATTTATTTAACATGGTATATCCTTGCATAGAATTTGCAATTGTCATCAATTTTAAGGTCCACTGCATTTTCTCGCTCTTTTTCTGTTTGTTGTTAACCGTCAAAACCTATTATGGAATCGTCGGATAATTGTCTTGGTTTGTTCAGGTAAGGTATGAAGATAGGTGTCAAAGGTTGGGTTTTCAACATTGCAGTCTTTCATGTCGGACTCCCATTCATCCAAGTGAGTGAATATTATGATAGTATTCTCCGCAAAATCATTACCAAAAATTATGAAGTACTGATTGATAAGCGACAGTTCTTCCTCTGTTAGCCTTCCAATAGATATGCAAAGGAGAAAATTATTTTACTTGGTCCTTCCTCTGGCATTTTCGATTGAATGTCCTCATAATCCTGTTTTTCAAAGAATGAAACACCAGGAGTGTCGATTACACAAACTTCAGTTTCACATATTTCCGTTTGCTTTGATTCACACCTTTTAGGTGTTCTGTTGGCATGAAAACCAAACTCAAACGCCTTATCACAACCTGTAACTGTGTTGCCTGTTCGACTTTACCGGATCCTGGTCTCCCAAAAGCACGAAAGTGTTTACAGGTTTCACCCATTCTTCAATTTCATACGAAGCCATTGATGACTGAAATTAAATGGGAATCAGCAAATAATCAAAAGATATGGATATCTCATTTGAAAAATTGTATCTTTACTCTCTATAAATGTTACATGCTTTATGTATTTTAATTACATACTTCAGAATAACAATATCTGAAATTTCGTAAAGGGTTCCACGAACTTTTGCTGAAGTTTAAAAGTGCAATGTTGACTGCCAAAATGTCCATTTATCAACAATTCATAAGAGAAAATAAAAATCTAATTTTGTTCAATTACTATTTTTTATCATGAATAAGCTTCTGTCCAAGTTTCGTAACATTTCATGGATGGTAAACAAGGTTATTAATGACTTTAAAGTTGTTTTTTTCGAGAACAGACGTAAATTAATGTATTTTAACTGAAAACAAACAAGTCCATTTATCAGTAAACAAAAGCGAAAATGTCAAAACAAAACATTTTTGTTTCCGAGATGTTATCTCTTAATCTTAATTTTAATTGAAAAGACTAAAACGAACATAGCCATAAAAGCAGAAGAACTCAATTATATACGATAAAATGAAAATAAATATACAGAAAAGTATGCTCTTGATACAATCTTTTGATCATAAAGAAGCTTTTATGAATTGAATATGAAAATAACACTAAGTAGATTTCGTGGGTCCGAAGCGCTTTTCTTGATTAACCATTATAATAAACGATAACACCCAAATATTTGAACGTCATGAATGAATGAATACAAAAAGCGCGTTTAGAGTTATGTGACAAAACTAGATCGAAAAGAATTATTCATCAACATTCCATTTTGCCTAAGGGAGTTGGAACCTTAGTTTATTCATACTTCCTTATTCTATTAACCGGAAATTTTAAAATGTATATTTCGATTTAAAACATATCATTACTGAAGAACTGACTACTGAGTTGATGATACAACAGTTGTGTCTAACAAGTGCAAAGAAAATGACTATAAAACTATATAAAATTGCTGTGTCCAAAATCTCGTTTTAGGATTTATCTTCATTATAAAAATAAGGAGATGTGGTATGATTGCCAATGAGACAACTATCCTTTTGTATTGGTTGATTGATTGCATGACATTTGCTAAACGATAAGTGACAAATATTTCATGCATGTTCGGTATGAATCAAGTTAACAATTAAAACATAATGCATAGAGTCGACAGGGATGAAGGGCTTGGATCAAGAATTCCTACGGAAAATAGGAAAATATTTTCTGCATAAGAAAATGCCTGTACCAAGTCAGGAATATGACGGTTCCATTCGTTTGATGTGTTTGAGCTTTTGATTTTGCCGTTTGATTAGGAGCTATCCGTTTTGAATTTTCCGCGGAGTTCGATATTTTGTTGTTTTACTTTTGATTGAACAGAAATGCAGCCTTTCAACGAGCAACCTACTGACCCTTTAAATAGTTGTCACAAGGGTTTTACAAGAGCAGAGAATATGACACTCTCTACATGAGGCATCGGTTTTAATGCCCTATTCTGACCAAAATTGCTGTGAGTTCATACATGATCAATTCAATCAAAACATTTGAATGTAAATATTTCAATTTTTTTTTTTTTTTTTTTAACAATAACGTAATTTGAAGTCGAAACGAATGATCAGACACTAGTTTACCGTCGGAGGCTAACACCAACCGTCTGTGGTATCAACAAAGTGGTAGTTATGAAAATAGGACTTAAAAACTTCGTTCGTCAGTGGAGCTTCTCTTCATACACCTTCATTAGAGTCGCTCATACACAAATACATTAAAACGAAAGTGGTATATTACCACAAGCAAGTCAAATTCACAAAGGATAAATTTTACCTGAGATAGTTTGCACTTATGTTTCTTCACGATTATTGAATACTTTCTGTCATTTTATGTATAAGTTAGGGTTATGTATGGATACAAGTCTATTACTATGTGTTATGGTGTTAAAACGACAATTGAATTCAAATATCACCAATATATTCATTTGAAACCAACTGTTCTGACAACGAATATTTATACGATACTGATACTATTTCATCTTAGTACTAAGATTATCATTATCGTTGCACAAAACTAAAGATTTATATTATACTAGAAAGTAACTTGCGCGACCGCAGGTGAAGGGCAAATATGAATAGAGCAAAGTGCCAGAGTGTTACAACATCATAGTTTTTGTGATAGGTTTGCTGGTTTTAAAATAAAACGAATATGTCATGCTTTTGTTATCAGAATTTCAATATGAACAAATTTACCAGTCCTGGTTTAAACGGTGATCAAGTCATATCATGGAGATACTGGTATTCTATCCATTTAAAGAGATTTGGTGTATTTGTCAAGGAGGTAGCAACCCAACAACAACAACAAATATTTTCAAGAACCTCTCTCAGTAAAATAATCTTATTGTAGTGTAGATGCTTTAACAGATACATTTGTAAGAAAAACGTTATGCAATTTGAACATTCGACTTTAAATATTTGTTGAATCCAGCACAAACTCAGTAAGTAGAACATTATGAAATTCAAACGCAGACGTGTTTGTGTCACAAAACCATTTCCTAGATTTCTAAGAAGGTAGAAATTCGACCCCATTTTGCAAAGAAGAATAAAAGTCATTCAATTCTAACACATAATTTGTCAATTGCTCTTGTCATCAAACCACTTCTTCGAGATCGAAATGCGATCCCAAATTTTGCAGCAGGAAACTCTGGAAGATATCTTTTATCCAAGTGGGAAGGTCATTTTCCAAAAGGAAGAACAGCAAATGGAAAAATAATAAACAATCAACATTTGTGACCAAAACACAAATCGTTCTAACATAAAACACCATGCCTTGCTCTCACTATTCTATACGTCATTGTTTAATGAAACGTGAAATCGAGGTCAAAATCAAAATTTGTAATATAATTGAAAAGTTTCTCTCATAATGTTCATGTTTGCTATCTATTGAATTTATTTGACCAGACCTTCATGGTTAACTACCTAAACCAAAAATTCAACGTGATTCGGGACGGACTAACGGCGCACGTAACGACAACAACATAATGTCCCTCTTCTTTCTTAGCACAATAAAAAAAAGTAAAATACGATACACAGCCGTGTTGTACAAGCAGATGATTATCTTAAGTAATTATTCATAGGTTACGCATGAAGAAACTACATTTGTAAATCTATCTGTTAATTAAAGTCATCACAGTAAAAGATAGCTCTGTATTTAGGAAAAGGGGGAGGACATTATAAATTTTATTCAAATCAATCGTTATTTCGTAAGTTTGATTTATATAAATAACAGTAGCTGTAATTGAAAGATTAAATTTGCACACTGTACAATTTAATACTCAATTAGATAGTCTGATTCTGTTCCTTGTTTGAATATTGGTGACGTCAAGAATTTTCAAGACAACTCTTACCTTGGGAGAATTGGAATATCAATGGAGGATACACAATGAATTAACAAATAAAAACACGAGGATTTGTGTATGCATATGTAGATTTTTCTCGCATTATCATAAATACTCTTTAAGGCAAAACAAATCCTCGTGCTTTTATTTGTTAATTCTATTTGTATCCTCTACTGATATCCCAATTCTTCCAAGGATAGAGTAGTCTTGAAAATTCTTTTGACGTCACAAATATTCATACAAGGACTATGAAATTTGAATGATTGAAATTCAGATAACAAAAGTCAAAAGTTACCTGAAAAATCTGTTTACTCGTTTTTAGTACATACTACATAGAAACATTATGTTGTAATCTTACACTACTGTTTCAGGTTAGGTAAAGTTGGCGCCTGTTAAAACGTTTAAACCCGCTGCATGTGTATGCACCTCTCCCAAGTCAGGAGCCTGATTTTCAGTGGTTATCGTTTGTAAATATGGTTCAAAAGTGTTTCTCGTTTCTCGTTTTTAAAAGATTAGAGCGTTGGTTTCTCTGTTTGAATTGTTTAACACTAGTCATTTTGGGCCCTTTATTAGCTTGCAGTTCGGCGTAAGCCAAAGCTCCGTGTTGAAGGCCGTACATTGACATAAAATTGTTTACGTTTTACACATTGTACATGACTTTGACGGACAGTTGTCTCATTGGCACTCATATCACATTTTCTTATCGATATAATTGTATATATTATATGCAAATAAAAATATCATGTTATAAAATGTGTGTTTCCGAAGCGCTTTTTCATTATCCTTTGCCAGGAAAGCTTAAACCAAAATATTTGAAAGCTAGGGGTGTGTATAAAGTAGAAACTTTAGGAGCTTTATAAATAAAATAACTGAAAAGGAATAGCCAAATTCATCTAAGGTACTTTTGTCCGATGGAGTTTCAACCTTAGTTTTTTTAAAATAACTACTTAAAACAGGGAGTTTTAGATAAGTATAGTATAAATGAGATAATCAAGTGGACATTAATATAAATTCAGCATATCTTTATATATTGTAATAATCAATATTGCAAAATATCAAAGCAATAACAGAGCGCAAGTTTAGCATTAACAATTGCAAGAATAAAAAAAATACTCAAGATGGTAAAAGAGGCATTCATATCGAAGAGAAACTATAAACGCCTTCGCAAAAATCGTAAAACAACAAAAAAGATACAAAACACAACACAGAAAACTAACTACGTCGGAAAACTCACCGACGACATAAAACTGGCTGTTCCAGAAGGATAGGTATCTTGCATATTATAACAAAAGCTAGTTTCATCACATTTTACTACGTTTTCCTTGGAAAAAGTATTCATAACATTCATAAATATCTGCCATAAGTTATCCCTAAAATTAGTTAGACTGTCAATGTTCTGCAGAACTTTATTTCTTAAAGACAAATTGGTAAAACAAAGATTATAATACTATCAATCGTCTGATTCTGACATTATTTCAAACAATTTTAAGGCAATTGCACCAATTATACCAATTACCTCAATTACTTTGAGTAAAACTCGTCACTATTTTGAACAATATCTCTATCTTGATTTTCTTCCTTCATACGTTCTTGAAGCATCCGTTCAACCTTCTTGTAATCTGAATTAGTGTAGCAAGTATTTCCATTTTGCTGCTGAACTGACGAAACAGTCATTAGAAGCTCATTTACTTGACTATCGTTTTCGCTCCCTTTTCTTCTATTATTAAAAAACAAATACCGATTGCCGCATAGCCTCAGGAATTTTTTAGGATATTCTGGAAGAGTGCTAATAAAATTTGTTTTAGTCTGATTTTCATTTTGTTCCATGTGGTCATCTAAAAGTTGATCTAGGTGCGTGAAGATTACAACTACGTATTTGAGCATCTCTTTCCCGAAATATCTCACAAAGTGTTCAAGTGTGTTAATATCTTCCTTTGTAAACCGAGCCACTCGAATACAAAGTAGAATAGCATGAGGACCAGGAGAAGATAAGATAATGCTCCGTTTCACTTCTCGTTGAATCGTCTCATTGTCTTGATCAGTATCAAAAACACCAGGAGTATCAACCACGTCAATTTTTTTCCCAAATCTAACGGAAGACTCCTTTTGGCAAATTGATGTTACAGAAGAACCATGGTCACCATATCTGAATGCATCCCTTCCAAGTATCGAATTTCCTGTCTTACTTTTCCCAGCGCCTGTTTTTCCTAAAAGTATGATACGGAGTTCGTCTGGTTTGTCCATTATATACTCTTTCCTGAAATGAGCAAATAAGCTTCATCATAATTCATCTTGCGCACACGTGTGTTTTAATACTTTTGCCATGTCTAGGAAATTGAACCAAAAGCGTTTTATTTTACTGATGATAAACAATATTGTCGTAGGGGATAACAAAAATTATACATTTGATTTAAGAAGATATATTATTTATGTTTACCAGTTACAAAAACGGCAAAATATACGAAAGGGACAATACAAAATCACAAGCCTAAACAAAACACCGACATAACACTCAAATAATACCACACAGAAAACTAAAGACTGAGCAACATTCACCTAAGCAAAACCGGGGATGATGTCAGGAGTTCCGGAAGGTTCACTACTGACAACTGCAAGTAGAAACCTGGTAATAAGTCGCATTCGTTTATGTCAAATTTGAAAAACAAGATTGTAACATCCGTGGTCATCTGTGACACAGATATTTCATAACGGTCAACCAAATTATAATGCCATCTGTTAAACTTTTGAAATGATTTATCTAGAACATTGGCAGGACACTTGGTTCAATAGCTTTTGAAAGCTGCAACTCTTTATCAAGGATTCGTGAAAGAAAACAAAAGTGTTGAATTTTGTTTCAGCGTGGAGTTATATACTCCATATGCAGGTGCTGCTGGTGTGTCGCTAGATAGAATAGAAAAGTTCCTTATTGGAACGTTCAAATCATCTATCTTGTTTGGTTCTCATCTGAGACATCAAATGAGCTTTATTTTCAATTTCTAATTGAAGTAAAGAGATATAGCAGATAAGGTATATATCATATGATGAAGACATAATCTTTCAATCAGTTTAATTGAGGTCTTGAGCTGGCATGTAAGTAACTGATAGAATTCTTTGTTAATTTATGTATCATTGTCATTTTGCTTAGTTTCTTTTGTTACCTATTCTGACATCGGACTCGAACTTCTTTTTAACTGAGTTTTGCTGTGGGTATTGATGTGTGTTTGTTTATTCTACATTGGCTAGATGTATTATGGAAGATTGATATCTCACAAAACATGTCTAAGCCCGCCACATTTTGTACCTGTCCCAAGTCGTGAGCCTCTTGCCTTTGTTGTCTTGTTTGTATTTTAAATTTTAGTTCCTTTATATGTTTTAGAGTTTAGTGTGACGTTCATTTTCACTGAACTAGTACACATTTGTGTTTAGGGCCAGCTTAAGCCCGCAATGTATCAAAGAAACAACAACTCAACCAAAGAGTAGAAAACAGCAGAAGGTCACCAATGGGTCTTCAACACAGTCAGAATACCAGTCCACAGGAATTGAATAAAGTGAAAAGATAAAACTGTATGGCTTAAGATTTCAAATGCTATGGTTCTCTGTGTTTCGGTATTTATACATTTAATAATTTAATTTAGCTTTAATGTTCAGCTTGAGTGTTCCTCGTGAATGTAAACCCAGAAAAGCGCGTCGGATGCATTACATTATTAGTCTTTTTTTAATTTTCTAGCACTGGCCATGGGTCAATATGTAGTTCCCAAGAGTATCAACAGCTGAGTAGTCAGTCATTGTCATGATTTTACTTTTCTTTTATAATACTAATCAATTATGCATCAGTCCAAAGATTAATACATCTAACGAGATAAGCATAAACACCAATTGAAAAGCCTCCTCACAAGGACCACAGACCAAACTGAGTTTCAAAGAGCACAATGCAAAACATGCTATAAGTATTTTGAAATCTGTAACAAAGGTAGTTCTGACATAAGTCCGTTTAAAACTATTAACCTCTGGCTTTGCTTTAATCCAATATAGTTGCAATGTTCGAACACTATATAAAAACGGGTACAGGAATAGTAAGATAATGTTTTCCAGATTCTTCTGTAACTGACCATTATCGTCACGAACATTTTCTCCTTGTCCATTTTATTAAGAAAAGGCAATATTACTTATAAAGAAAAGAGACTACAATTTTGTGAATATCTTGAATAGAAGAATATCTTGAAATTGATTTGATTAGTAAAGCTGGGTTAAAGGTAAGTAGTAAATTTTGAAAGACGCGATATATAATTTCACAGTAAACATAAAATACGAGTTTAGTTTTGTCTAATTATAAAGCGAAAGATAAATAAAAGGAGGGCGTAGCATCAAATATGTGTCATATTGAATCTTATATCCGCGTTTGGTTTTTTCCCACTATAACGTGTCCGAAAATATAAACATTGTACAAATATTTTTTTGTCTTTCGGTACCTGTCCCGTATCCCCTTTTGCATATATATACCATCCTAACCTAACCGTAAAACTATCTTAGGTGAAATACTAATACTTAAGTTAAACTTTAAACTTACCTTCTGAAAGTCTTTTCACACTGGAGGAGTTTTATTGTCTTCTCCGAACACCAATCAAATCTAGAAAATACGCAGAAGTGACGTTTTAACCATCGATTTCGCGCTGGTAAGACTTAAAACTGTTCGCGTGTAGATTCAACCGATTTTGTTCACTTTGCATTTGGTCGCAATATAAAAATCATCTTGCTCAAATCACAATGGGGTATCACACGGCTGATTACCAAAATTAGGGTCAATCAATACTCGAAAAGGCTTGTGTTGTTTTCATGTGTGAATGTCGATTTTTAAAACCAAATCGTGATACGTATATTTATATTAATAACACTCAATAAAATTTTCCATGCGCACCTGAATTCAACATCTGTACATGAATTTGAAATTACACTTAAAGAGCCAACCGAAATGGACACTTAGAATCGTATATCGTCATCAAAAGACACTCAACCCTATATCTGTTAGGAAGTCCGATAGAGGAGAAGAAATACGACCTGCTTTAAAAACAGTTAGTAGATCAAGAGTATGTAAACTGAAACATAGATTAAATGTGTATATTAATAATTACAATAAAAAGATATTTTCGGTACTCTATAAGAAAATTTTAATTTGATTATATGGTACATACAATTGTGTTATTTCCGGTCTTTGAAAGACTTTTAAAAATTTGATTGATTGGTTGACTTTTTAACTCCACTGGAACACTTTTGCTACATCATGGCGGCAAGCTTTTAATTGCGGAGGAATTCAATGTTTCAGTGGAGAACTATCCACCTTCGCCAGGAAAGGCTTACCATCTAAGTCAAATAAAATTAAAGTCTAACGCATCTTGGCCCGAGCAGTGTTCGAACACATAACCACACAGAAGATGAACTATTTAGACCACTTGACCCCGAGTACGGTACCCTTATAGACTGGAAGCTGTTATAATCAATCATAATCTATAATAGCATTACATTTTAAAACTCTTGTATTTATAAACGAGCTGTTAGGACGAATGAATAATTGTTCGAATGGTTTAGTCGTTCTGGGTGAAAACATACTTTTGAATTTATATAACTGCAATGGGACCCACTATTTATTAAAACAAATAACCTTTATTCCACATGTATTTCATTTGCATTTTGATTTCAGTTTTAAAGTTACAATTTGAATAAGGCTACTCGTAGGCATACATAATTATGTGGAAAGTACCTCTTGTTTTATAAAATATCATCATTTATATACATTTATATCCTAAAAATCGCATTTCCTACCAAATATTTTATCCGATCATGAACCGATTTTCATATATTTCAACTATATATAAACGAGTTAGTGAATAAGCATATAAAAGATATTTATTTACATCTGACTTACAAATTGCAACTTTTTATTGCCTCTGAATTTGATGTTGAAGGAATCGCGAGCGTATTCAAAATCTTTGAAAGAATTATCTTTTGATTTTAATTGCTAATGGATGACCTTCGATGATTTTTGTTTAAGAAAATGCAAGATTCGTAAATTTGTAACACAATTGACTATAACTAATAACTTCAGAATACATTTATATGTGTAAACTTTTAAATCTTATAAAGCTTATCCCATTGAATAATTTATAAATTCCTCTTAATACATTAAATTTATTTGTTGTCCCATGAGTGGAACTTATTTAGGGAAATATGCCGAATCTTCTTAACTAGTCTTGTGACGTGCTTTGATTAAAAGCTTTCTTTCTTTCTCTCAGAATGTTTAATCTGCTGAATCATTTTGTTATTGTCAATAAATAAAGAAAAGAAGTAACAACAACCCCTTTCTCCTTCGTTTTCAACAAAGATCGGCCTCATTAAATTTATACAAGGAAAAAAACCAAAAATACGACCTCAAAATTGGTCTTCTTTTCAAAAGGAAATTCAAAATATACTCGTGTACATAATGCATTTATCTGATATTTTAGAATAAGTTTTGTTGCTTATATAATATCAATAGCTCTGACTAGACAAATATAATAAAAAGTCAAATGCGTGTACTAGGTATACTTAAAAGTGGATGATTGAAAATGTTGGACACTGTAACAGTAATACACAGAATCACATTTTTCACCGGAATAGCAATAAAAAATTCTGGCTTTACAGGGGACGTCAGGAAAATAGAAATGCAACCAAATGCGATTTAAATTGAAAAAGACTCCTTGGAGACATTTCCTTCGAAATCTATAGATGTTTGATAAAAATATAAAGAAACAACACTTCTGTTTCCTAAAGTTATGCTGTTTTGAAATGGATTTTATGACAAACATTTTTATATGATATAACGGATGATGACATAATTATAAAATAGAAGTTTACAAAAGGACCATAATATGTTGATGTGTAACATTCAATGTATTTGGTTTTCGTTCATTATTTTGCAGATAAATTAGGGCTTTAGTTTTATCGCTTGAATTGTTTTACATTTGTCATTTCAGGGCTTTTATAATTGACTATGTGGTATGGGTTTTGTTCATTTTGAAGGCCGTACAGTGACATATATTTATTAATTTCTGAGTCATTTGGTCTCTTGTGAAGAGTTGTCTCATCGGCATTGACACCACATCTTCTTATTTTCATATATGATATTTACTTCAATGAGACAATTTTATACATAATAAAAAAAGATTTTCAACTCAATTCATGAACTCTTCAATCCCAACCCTGATATCAATGCATAATTAAAAGGGTGAATTTACATTAAACAAGTATAAGACATTATTTTTGCACACCTTTAAAAACAAATGTGTGTAAAAATAATATGCAGCATTCAAAACTTACGTATAATATTCCTTTCATATAAAATCAGGAAAGATTTTGAGGAAATAGATAATGTTTTGTATTGACTGATAAAACGGTCTTACCTTGCTTCGAAAGAGGAGCTAAACAATCATTAAGGCTATCACTTGATTTTGTTGTATTTAAATGCAGATAGGTTCCGCCCTCAAATAAAGGCGGAGATTTGTTAAACTTGAAACACAGACAACTCGAATTTTGAATAAAAATATAAAGTTAGTCGTGACACTGAATGAAAAATGATAAAGAGTAAGCAAATTTATTTGAAAATAAACGTCGTGGCGCTAATCATTATATCTGACCACCTCTATTTGTACGCATTGGCAAATGTGAATACTAGTAAATTAATCAATTTTCATGTATTTGTTATAAAGTGTATTTAAAAGAAATTAAAATCCTAATATATTACAGATAATAGAATATATAACTGGACCATATGAGTATTTAAACCGTACGCGTATGGTTATGAACTTTGCGTAATACTCAAAAGGTACGACCATGTATGGTACGGGTAATTGACATGATGAGCGTTGAAAAGGTGCCCCATCATTTAAGTGTTTTAAAATGAAATTTTGACCTATTCAATCATGTGGTAATCTTTGTAACATACTTAATGAAATAAAGTGTATTTACAAAATGTAACTTACAAGTAAGAATTATTGCCGTTCTGTACTTACGAAACACAATACATCTACTTAGAAAATAAGTTCAACAAATATCTAAATGAACTATTAAACGAGACGAAAATTGCTTAACTCACAGGAGCTGTGCTCATTGAATCCTGTTTCCTTTTCATTAACAAAATGTAGTTTGGTGTTTAAATTTGTTCTTATTAAATAAAAATTCCAAAATATAAGTTTGTTTTGAATGTGTTCTTGTTCCTACTCATACGATTTTACCATAATAGTAAGATCATAGGAATCGGAGCAAGAACAGAGTAGAAATTAGAAAAAAATGTTTTGAAATAATAACTTAAACACTTAGAAAAAGGGTTCATTCCTTACTTTCTGTGCTGGTACGTACAGGCGGAAAAGTCGACAGGATAAAGGCTCTTCAAATAGACGCTAGCCAAGGCAAGATAACAGAAACATCAAAATTAAGATAATATGTAAAAACAAATGAATTCTGTTAAAAGCTTGTCACGGATTTGGAGAATGAGTTATGGTCTAAATACTTATATGTTCAGACCCATTTATAACAAAACGAGTATTATACTTATTTGCGACTGGTCGGACAACAAGAGTAAACGCACATGGTCATAACCATACGCGTATGGGCCAAATACAAAAAAAAACAAAACAACCTAATGTTTTCATAATATAATCGGGTTTTCAGAATTATGTCTTCTGGTTATTTCTACATTTTGAATTTTCATATTCTGTCTATTTTACCTGGAAAGAACAATAGATGTTGTGATTGCAAAATATGTAGTTTTATTCATTAATATCTAATTTAATATAATAGGACAATTTACCAGTTTAAAGTAAAGGAAAAAAATAGTTTATATGAAATTAATGGTTAAATATTAAGTAAATAAAGGCAACAGTAGTATACCGCAGTTCAATGGTCATAAATCGACCAAGCGAAAACAAATATCTAATTAAATATAATAGGACAATTTACCAGTTGAAAGTAAAGGAAAAAAATAGTTTATATGAAATTAATGGTTAAATATTGAGTAAATAAAGGCAACAGTAGTATACCGCAGTCCAATAGTCATAAATCGACAAAGCGAAAACAAATCCGGGCCATGCACTAAAACTAAAATTATTTTTTAGGGGAAATAATAAATGAAATGTATTCTTTCTTAAAAATGTTACTTTTAAAATTCAAAACTACCATACAAAATAAAAAAAATATGTTTAAAGAAGGAATTCAATCATCTTAAGTAATAACACTGCTTGCTTCACCCTCAAATATAAATCATTATTTATTACGAATAAGCTATTATTTACTAACATTCAAGGGCAGGGTTTTAATATTAAAATCATTGATTATATCTAAAATAGGGTTTGAAATCAAAATGCGAGGAATACCTGAAAAATATAAAAAGAAATAAACAACGTCATGTGGAATTTTATATGGGAGGAAAAGTAAATTTAATTAAAATGGAAATGTGTTGCTTACCAGTAGATGAAGGGGATGAGTGTGATCAACATAGACTCGTTCATTAAATCTAAATAAATCAAAAGTATGCAAAAGTTTTTAAGATCAGAAACCGACAACTGGAACACGATAGCCAAATGGTGGTAACAGAAATATGATATCAAATATAATTGTTAATTTTTTTTAGGAAAATGTTCTGATTTACGAAGATTACAAATGGAAAATTTTCCAAAATTTTATCTTGATTTAATTAAAACGTGATCTAAATCTTTAAGTATACAAAATCCAATAAATAGAAACGATATGTTAAACCAACAATTATTTGGAAACATAAAATTCAATACAGCAAAAAAAAAAAAAAAAATCTTCGCTTACTTCGGAAAAAGTGGAATTCATACAATTAAAGATATTTGGGATGAAAAACAAAAATATCAAAAGCGACAACTTTATATACAATATCCTTAAAGATAAAAGAAACTGGATTTCGGAATGGACAAGATTGGAATTAGCTATTCCACAATCGTTCAAGGACAGACTAAAATCGTCAACGTTCGTCCCGAACCACAAAAAATGGTTATTACATTAAATTAATACTTTTGAATTTTACGATACACGGAATAAAGTAGTAATCCAAAGTGAAATATCTTTGAAATTAATCCAATATTCGATAAATTTAGATATAGTTCCAAACTGTCAAAAATATGAAATATTCAGTATAATTCGGAATTACCTTGGAAAAAGATCTAGAGAAATATAAATAAAAGTATGTCCTCTAGGAAAGCAAATCAAATTAGTTCGAAAATTGTTCATAACATTATTTACACGGAGCAAAACTATTTAAAATGGGCAAATCCAATAATGGTAAATGCCATTTTGTAAAACAGAAAAAGAAACCTCACACATCTTTTCACAGCTGTAACATTAAAAAGGTTGTTTGGGAACATATTTTGATGCGTTTAAAAAGTATAATGTGCTGAATAATACAGAAGTTATTCCAATGAGGGAGGAACTTATCATACTAGGAATGTACGATTACAATAAAAATATGATGCCATAACCAATACGATTACAGTTAAATGGATTATTTGGAAATGTAGAAATATAACCAAGTCAGTCTAAAGGTTTACTTCCAGCCAATTGATATCATAGGCAAAACGGGAACTGGGCAGTTTAATTGAATCTATGGATATATCATTATCTTCAAAAAAGAAAAATATGTAGCTGAAATAAAACTTATAGCAAACCTTATACACTAATAAGTGACTTATAAATTTTGTACTTACTTTCTTTTCCTATTTGGAACATTATACATCCGCCAACAGAAATACAGAATACATGAATTAACAGCGTCGAGCATGTGACCTATCAAAACCACTGACCGACACATTACAATATAATCCAGGTGTTAAAAGTGAAAATTTCAAATTTCAATTATAAGTAACGGTAATGTGTAGATTGTAGTGTGTCTTTTGATGTATTTTATCTAATGTAGAATGTTATATTGTTTTGTACGAAATTTTTGTCTGTGTAATGAATATAAATGTAACTTATGTGCTAAAATAGAAAATAGATTTTGTTTTAAATAGAGTCCACCGTTTATCCCTGGACGATAGATCATTGTAAATACAGGGCCCTTGTGTATACTTCCTGGGTTATACAAGGTAAATTATATTCAGGTGATTTTCAATAAATGTATTTCAAGTCTTGAAAAAAATGACACAGTGAATACCATGAGATTTAACATATGTGCTGGTTACATGCAAATTTTACACAATTTGCATCATATATTTTGTTTAAAGCCATGTTGTGATAACCAAATATTTCCATAAAAAAACTTGGTCAAAGGTCAAAGTCATCTGATGATATTATCAAAGTTTTAGTGTTGATTTGTAAAAGAAATCGTACGAAATCAAGTTTTATAAAAATAAAGTTGCTCCAAAATAAAAAAAAGGGATTATTTACTCAAAGGAGAAATTTCATAATTAAAGCTCGTTAACCATGTTAACAAAAAAATAATATATTTCAATTATGAGCAGTGCCGACATTTGGCTATTAAATTAAGCTAAGGAAATCAGCTTTGAGCTCTGATATGGATTAACGCACGAAATAAAAACCATGGTTTGCAGACAGCATACACAGAAAACGACAACATCCTTATACTTGTTCGGAGATCTTATGATCTATCAAGTTTACCACCAAACACAGTTGAAGATGTTTGGTTTAAAAAAAACTATGGTGCAGGCACTTATATACCAACTCTTCCGTTCACTTATTACAAAATGTATATTACTAGCTACTGAATGGAAGACAGCTATAGCCTGTGGAACCATTACGCAACAGAAGGTCATAGAACACCAATCATCTGGAAAACAAACACAGCAAATTGAAGAAAATGATAAAGGTATCCCACCCAAACAGCCACGATTTCACCTTTACCAAATACAGATCTGGCGGAAAACGTGTTTACAAGAGAGAAAATATTGTGAGATCGACTTTAAAATTGACAACAATACTACAAAATGAAGAACCCACTCCAATTCAGTATGCTTGTGTTTCTCATCTCTGCACATTGACTAAGACTTTGTGAATGCAAGGTATGTTTAACAATTAAGGGCTACTGACATTTAAAGTTGTATCCTAATGATAATTTTATGCTACCATGTATTCAATTTATTAGAAGTTATGCTAATACTATATGCTTTAAAATGATTAAAAAATATTGTGATATATAAAAGTTTTCAGTCTATTTCATTTCCACAAGTATTACCAATTTAACCTTGATTAATAAGTTAATAGTTGTTACAACAATCCAACTTAATCTCTTTGTTGACAAAATAATTCTGAGAACTCCAACATGAATTTCTTAATAATTTACCTATAAAACTAAAAATGTAGGAATAGTCAGAATAAACCTTCAGAATGTCTCAAACACTTATTATAAATGAAATGTATACGAACCTGATCAGAATTTGTTTGAGCTTTGCAATATCTGAATATTCATAATTTACCTAGTTATTTTGATTCCAGGGACTTGATATATCCAATGAACTACTCACTGACAATTAAATCGATATTTTGGTTCGGCAAACGTTTGTCCCAGATACACAATACATGCATAAAAATTATGTCACGTTTCATTTGTTAAAGCAATCGCCGCGATATAGACAATTTGCTGATGTGGCGTAAATCAATCACAAACCAATCAATCTGTTGTTGCGTAACAATTATTGTTCATTTTCCATCAACCACTCGGGGTATACATAAATAAATTAATAAATGATGATACGAATGGCGCATGTATCCATTTAACATTATAAAAGGAAAACGATGATACTACTATTATTATTAGTATTATTAGGTCTTTCCACTTTTCTGTGGAAAGACCTATTGTTTTGTTCTAATTATTAAGTCTTTTCACTTTTCTGTGGAAAGACCTATTGTATTTGTTCTGATTATTCGGTCTTTCCACTTTTCTGTGGAAACAGCTATCATATTTGTTCTGATTATTAGGTCTTTCCACTTTTCTGTGGAAAGACCTATTGTTTTTGTTCTGATTATTATTATTATTTTCTTCCGCCAAATTTTGTTCTCGCGTAACATTTTTGTTTCGCAATATGTCGCTAAGATATTTCTTATATAGTATCATACAGTTTATGCGCTTTTTATTTTCACCCATTCTAAGCCGAACAATTTTCTTTGTAAGAGTTATCTCCCCGAACACTGTTTTCCTTGTGACTACATCTACTCCGTAACCGCAAAAGAAAGCGACAAATTTATTTTATAAAATTGCTCGTTATATCCTTCGCATGATTTGTCCTATTTTGACCGAAGCGATATGAACACTCCATATGAGAGTTATTTCCCATATGCATGTGATATAAGTAATATGCATTTCTAACTGGTAAACCATAAGTGATAGAGACCTAGGGTCTTTTGATTTGAGGTCCTTGGTCCAAAAAATGAAAATTAGGTCAAGGTCAAAGGTCAAGGTCACATTTTAAATTTTGATTTTGGCTTATTTTCACTTACTTCCAAAACCGTACAAGATGTCTACAAAATATTATTACTAAATTGTAAGTTGCGACATGTCGTAACACATGAATTTTGGTTGAAAGGATACGTTGAAGGTAAACGAGAATTTTCTCCTTTTGTATTTAAAATTACATTTATGGTGATATAACTCATTTACCAAGTATAATAAAGACCTAGGGTAATATGATTAAAGGTCCTTGGTATATAACCTTGAAATTGAGCTCAAGTTCAAAGTTGAATTTGATATTCTAGATTTTGACCTTTGCTTTAACTTCATATTTAAACACGATAAAGCCATGGGACTTTTTTATTAGGTTGCCATTTACATGACTTGAAAAGCCAACCGGAAGTGACCTTGTGTAAACCGGAAATAGCTTTGTTTTGTACTTATTTGATGTAAAGTGTATTGAACAATATATTTTTGGAATCAGTATCAAGTAAACTATCAAATAAAAGCGGAAGTGACATATTTCAAACCGAAGTAACAATTTATCTCCTTTATTTAGAAAAAATGTATAGAAACCATATATTTTGGAATCAGTTTACAATAAGCTATCATTTGACGCTGGTTATGATATTTAAAACTGAATTTTCATAGTTCTATTTCAAAATTGATCTGTATGGGTGGAAGACCTTCAATTGTTCTCTGAACAATTGGCTTTTAATTATTATTATCATTATTATTATTATTATTATTATTATTATTATTATTATTATATATTATTATTATTATTATTATTATTATTATTATTATTATTATTATCATGCATGTTTTATAGTTTCAATATTGAACAAATGTTCAAAAGTAATAAAAACCAATTAAAGGGCTTCCAAATATCATAAGCCTATTTTCAAATACCGCTCCGTTGTCCGGAACGACTGTTTGGAATCTACCTAGTAATCAAATTAGTTTTAGATTTAAAATGCGATTTTTATGGTCCCGAATATGCAGGGACATTATGCAAACTACGGTTTCAATCAACTTTATCGTGTATGTTCAGGTCCTATATGACTCCATGGAGCCCCATTTTTATGGAATAGAATTATTATGTTCCTTTATTACTTGAGAAACTACGGTGAAATAAACATCGATAAATAGAAGTTGGAAACAGTTAACAATTGACTAACTTTTAATAAACATCATTTTTCCTATATAGTGTTAATTGTATGCGAAGCACACTTAAAGAGGAACAACTCTAAATATATTTTTTAATTTCTGGGACAATTCCTGTTATGGTAATTCAATCAAACAATTCTAAAATTCTGAATACGCTTTTTGCAGGTGAAAACGAAAAGAAAGAAAAATGTTATTCCAATTTAAGGCCTCGTATCACATGCACATTTGGCATGACAATAACATTAACAATCGAGATGAAAACAAATAGTTTTCAATAAAATCAAGTAAAATATAACTTTTTAATAAAATAGTAAGAAAAACGTAAAAACGAAAACACCGAACTCCAAGGAAAATACAAAACGGAAAGTTCTTTAACAAATGGCAAAATCAAAACCTCAATAAAACTCATCAAACGAATGTAAAACAACTGAAAATATTGTATCTACTCAAGTTATTATAACACACAAGAGTGGCTGATAATAGTATGCAAATATATATTCATGATAAAGGCAACTGTAGTATACCGCTGTTCAAAAGTCAGAAATCGATTAAGAAAAACTAAAACCAAGGAAACACATCAACTATAAGAGGAAATATAAAGTAGTGTTTTGCAAAACTCGATTGATAAGAATTCATAAACATGTTTGCAATACGGCTTTGTATTATGTTCATGTAAAGAGTACAACTTTTGGTTTCTTTTGTTATTCGTAAGCTTCAAGTCTTCACGATTCAACTTTTAGAAATAGCTTTTATTAAAGGACCAAATAGTTATTGAGATAACGTTTTTCCATATTTGAGTAAGTTAGCTCTAGCTCAATTTTGTAATATTTTTTTGTCTGTTTGTCTTTGTTTTTTTTTTAGCAATGGCGTTGTCAGTTTATTGTTGACCTATGAGTTTGAATATCCTCTGGTATCTTTCGCCTCTCTTTTGCATCTAGCCACTTTTGTTCTTTTGATTGTATATCTTAATAGGTATTTTAGAAACAGATTTGCCGCTGACTAAAATACGTTTGACAATTTTGATAATTCTTGTCTATACAGAAGACTGAGTATATTGAAATGTACCTTTGTTGAATTCTAACATGTAATTTTGAAAGGTGCCCGATGAAAGTGCATGTTGAAATTTTAATGTTAACGTCAGTCCAATTATGTAAGAAGTCATGTTTTCAACTGGACAGGATAATTATTTTCTCCAGGAATACATTATTTTGCAGACATCAAGACCTTTGACGATTTTGACTGTCCCTTTTATGTTCAGTTTTGTTATAATAATGCTTTTAAATTATTTATGTTCTATTTTCGTTTTGTTTTAGGTTTGGTTTTGGTGTAAAACGCGTGACCTGAATCCAAAAGTACGTGTCGTGGGCATTGAAATTGACATAATACGTTCATATTTTGTAAGATTAAATTTTAATCACACACATAAAAGTAAGGAGCCGAGGTATAATTGATAATGAAAAGTAAAATAACAAAATCACCAAACGCCAAGGAAAATTAAAATCAGAAAGCCCCTTATCAAATGGCAAAATCAAAAGCGCAAACACATGAAACGAATGGAAAACAACTGTTACATTCCTGACTTGTAACAGGCATTTTCTTAAGTAGAAAATGGTGATTTTATAGCTAGTTTAACCTCTCACTTGTATGACAGTCGCAATAAAATGCGCAAAAAGAGATAAAGCAGTCAACATTGTGTTATAATTTTAATCACTATAAAACAAACAAATATGGCAACAAAGAAAAGAAAATGGCATAAAGACAAAGAACATTAGCATGAACGAAATACATAATAAAAATGACCACAGCACATCAACACATTGGCGGGATGTATAAGTACCGAGCCACGTCAAAAGGATATTACCACAAATGGACTAAACAGTAAAGCTTTATAGTTTACAAAGTCATATAGGGCTTTGGACATATTAGGTTTAAAATACTACCCTTACTGCATATGATTTTGTTTTCGCAAGTGAATACCACATCTTGCCGGAATCAGTAACATTGTACATCAAATAAGACTGGTTCAAGTTATGTTATAAAGAATGTCCAATAACAATAACAATAACAATGATGTGTTTCCCTCGGTTTTAGTTTGTTACCCGGATTTGTTTTTCTCATTCGATTTATGACTTTTGAACACCGGTATACTACTGTTGCCTTTATTTACTTGTCTGTTTGACAGGGCTCCTCTGAAATTGACCTCATTTTCATGATTGATTTGATGAGTTCTCGTGATTTTATCTGTTTCCCAGATTAAATTAGCACTACGTTTGCTATATTTTGTGTATAAACATATTTTATGACCATGACCTAATTTTCATAGTCTATTTGCCAACTTTGTGTTTTGATACTATTAACATGGATAATTGATGTTACGTTCATGTGATACTTTTAAGTCCAAATTGCAACCACAATCCCGTCCACTTTTTCTCACTTGTGACTTTAATTTTATGTGTGGACTTGTTTGTCCTTTAGCCGCCTTTCATTTATTTTAGCATGGCGTTTTCAGTTTCACTCGATAAGTTTTAAATTTCCCAGATGGGTCTTCAAAGTGCTCCACGAAACCTCTCTAAATTATTATCATCAGTTATATCAGTAACCAAAGTTCTGGTAAAACTGCCTATTCTAGAATTATTGTGAAACATATGTAGTTACTAAAAATCCAAAGATCTATTAGAGTACATACACTACTATAAGTCTCTTTTAATTTGCAATAGTATTAAAACATTTGATGTGTCTACCCTTTACACAAGTATTACCAATTCCAAACTAAATAAAGGCAACTGTAGTACCGCTGTTCAATAGTCATAAATCGATTAAGCGAAAAAAAAAAAAAAAATCCGGGTCACATTCCAAAACCAAGGAAAACACATCAACTATAAGAGAAAACCAACGGAACAACAGTAACACTAGACTGCTACAAAACAAACGATTACATACATAGAACCGGACTATTTGATAACAACTGCCATATTCCTGACTTGATACAGGACATTTTAAGAAAAACTGGTGGGTTGAACCTGGTTTTATGTCTAACCAAACCAATTAAAGATAGATTAAAAATGGTTTTGCTTTGCTTCCTTAAAATAATGGCCAATTTAGATACAAGTATCTTGTCTAAGGGTGTTATAAATCATACTTTAACAAAAACACTCTTATTCTAACGAAAATATTCTCTGAAACTGACATTATCAAGATGCTTGATTTCTTGATTGACAACATATTTGTTACATTTGGAGGACTTATTTTCAACAAACAATCGGTATTCCCGTTGAAAGCAACTGTTCTTTTTTTCTTGCCGACTTCTTCCTTTATTCATATAATGCTGACTACATAAAAAGAAAGAGCTATCATTATCCTTTAACTTCACTATCCGCTATATAAATGAATTCCACCTTATATGTCAGAGATTTAGCTAGCTATAAATCCACCATTTCCTCCATAAGGAAATGTGTACCAAGTCAGGAATATGACAGTTGTTTTCCATTCGTTTGATGTGTTTGAGCTTTTGTTGATTTGATAAGGGACTTTCCGTTTTGAATTTTACTTGGGAGTTCGGTATTTTGTTATCGTACTTTTCACTAAATAATTTAGTTTGGTAACTATGTGGATTACATCGAACGTGAGATAAAGGATACAACAGATACAATTAAGTCTGCATCAAATCTTGACATAAATCTAGAAATTGACATTAATGGTCGGTTGAAAACAAACTTGGCAACAACAGAGATAGTTTCAGCCTTCCAACTTTCCATTTCTATATATTATCATTCCAGCAGAGCCTTCATATGGAATATAACCTCCCATTTGATATGATATCCCATGGTTTATATTTTATATCATGATTTCCTTAATGGAGAGTTGCTGTTTACAAGGACGATATTAATCCAAGAGTCCCAAGTGATATTTTGAAATCATCCTTCGAAAATTTATCACGAGTTGGTTGAATATCTGTTTCACAAATGACAACGGATATGTTCTAATTGTTATAACCATAATCCTGTCTTGTATTCCGCGAACGGGACCTACCGAATAAGACTTATCACCGGATTTGTACTAACATGAGCAACGCGACGGCGGACACATGTAGAGCAGGATCTGCTAACCTTTCTGGAGCATGATTATTTTATTTTGGAGTGGGAGGGGGTGTTCGTGTTGATCAGTTTTAGTTTTCTATGTTGTTAGAAATAAGAAGATGTTGTACGAGTGCCAATGAGACACCTCTCAATTCAAGTCACAATGTGTAAAAAGTAAACAACAGGTCAAATTACGGCCTTAAATACGGAGTCTTGGCTCACACCGAACAGCAAGCTATAAAGGGCTCCAAAATGATTAGTGTTAAACAATTCAAACAGGAAAATTAACGGTCTAATCTAAATAAAAAACGAGAAACGAGAAACATTTATGAACCACAGCAACAAAGGACAACCACTGAGCTACAGGTTCCTGAATTAGGACAGGTACAAACAATTGCAGCGGGTTTAAACGATTTAACAAGCACCAAACTTCACCCTAACTTGAAATAGTAGTGTAACATTACAATATAGAAAGACACACTATAAATTATCAGTTGAAATGGCTTAACTCAATAACAAAGACATATAACAAAAACAAGGGAACATTCACTGAACGAATAAATTAATCTTTGACACAAAATAAATACAATTTAAATAAAAAGGAGATGTAAAACAATGCCAAAAGACAACTATAGCATTGGACAAAAGTCATTAGATAAAATAACTTACACCTATAAATTTAAATGTAATAATTGTGTTGTTATGAGTACGGAAATGTTTTTACAAAATGAATAAATTTATTGTTCATAGTACAAGAAAAAAAGAAGTGAAAATTTATCGTCATACTAAATACTTATCAAAGGTGGTACATATTAAAGATAGTGAGACGAGATAGAACACAAAATAAGTAAACTTTGAATAATAAAATGCATTACAAATTATATCAACAGGTCAAATTAACACGAAAGCACGAATTGAGAGTACTAGCAGTTACTGAAAGATAGTTAAAAGTCAAAACAATTAATAATAAAAAATCATGCATCAGAGACTAAAATCAACTATAACACATCCGAGGATTTAGTCTTTTAACGCCATGGACAGTCAAAGAAGACATGACTTGTGCAATTCCAAAATAAAAGAATCGACAGGAAGTAGGATAATGTTATATATAGTTAAAGCAATCTATATATAGAAAATGAACGTGGATGTGCATTTATACATCCCAATAAATATCCGAAAAGAATACAAATTTAGTTATGTTTAAATTTGTTGATGACAAAATCGATAGTTGTGCCAATGTAAACAATATTCAAAGATCGTATTACAACATTAATAAGATAACTTTTACTAATAAGTTTGTTTAAAGTTTCAATGAGTTTACACGGATCACATTGTGATTTCCGTGCATTTAGTACAATGTTACCGCAAAATTAGGATGTGAAATACCGTTTTTAAAAAGTTTTCTACAGGTACAGCCAAATTTACTAATCAAGCCTTTGTATCTACGAAAGAATTTAGTAAATGTTTTAAGTAATTAATGGTAACCAAATCCTTGACTTGATAATTTAACAATGATGCATTGATTACGTTCGTTAAAATCTATGACATCACTACACACAAGGGCATAACGAACGAGTTGGGATATATAAAACCATATGATGGAGCCAAAGGAACATCACCGTCTATAAAAGGAAAATTAAAAATAGGAAAGAAACATCATCTCTTTTGTCGTAAATTTTAGTATAGAGATTCAATTTAGAAATAGAAATGTCTTAATCTAGAAAAGGACAAATACTGCTGTTTATGTTAGATTTATTTAAAGTCAGTTCCTTTGGGTCAATTTCGGTAGTATATTTAGAGAACTCTGGATTATTTAACGAAACAATATCATCAAGATAACGGTAGGTATTGTTGAAAGTGTCAACCAAATGTAACAGTGACGTGTCTTAACTGAATTTGGTCAAAACTGAGATTCATGGCAATACAGGAATAAATCTGCAATTAAAGGGCGCAATAAAGGCCCATAGGAATACCTACTACCTGTTGATACACTTTATCGCCGTGTTTTGTTTACAATTGTTTGTCTTTTGGTCTTATTGTTATATGCCCTTTGATATCTTTCGCATTTCTTCGTTTTTGATTATCTTTCGTCTCTTTGTTGGTAGAGAAACCTTTATTTTCTAGACTCCATCATGAGCAGTAAAATAGGCAATTTTCACTCAAATTCATGCAGCGAAACGAGTGTCTAGTGTACTAGTGTATTAGTCTGCCATATTTGATAAGTTTTATCAGCAATCGGTTGATGAAAAAGCATGTGGACGTTTCATCTTCCTATGCCCTCAAATTTCAGAATATCTCTCAGTATTTACCTCAAGTTGTAATGCCAAAGAAATGTATATTTAGTTTGTGAGCCGGGTTTGTTTTCGCTTTATCGATTTATGACTATTGAACAGCGGTATACTACTGTTGCCTTTATTTGTATATAACCTTGTTAGGTAATACCTAGAAATGTATAAAAAGATGACAAGAAATACAACAGACCATACCAAACAATGTTTATTTCGGATTTAGTACATGCACACAATGTGGAGGAGCACACCAGTTTTACGTGCGAAAATCTCTCCTTTGCCTATCTAGACTCAAACAAGTAACGTTCAATGTCTTCCAATGTTTCTGTTTAATTAAAAATTGATATTTCTGGTAGAAAGTAAAAGACTTGTTTTATTGTTATCGTAAAGTTAAACTTTTCTCCCAAATCATTTCAAATTTAAAGTGTAGTTCTTTTGATTTACTTATAACTAATTGCAGGTGAACGATTCGTAACAGAAGGTTTCACCAATCATCTAGTCAGTGCTGACATTTTATCATTGATACATTCATTTGAAATACGGATGTTGTGTCATTTTAATTATTAACCTTTAGTGGTAAGTCCATTTTGGTAATATCCTTTAGCGTTCCTCGGTACTTATGCATCCTAACAATGTGTTGTTGTGCTGTGGTCATTGTTTGTATCTTGTCTTTCATTTTGCTAATGTGCTTTGTCTGTTTGCCATTTTGTTTTCTTTGTTGGCATATTCGTTTGTTTTTATAGTGATAAAGATTTTAACACAATGCTGACTGCTGTTTCCTATTTTTAAATGTTTACCTATCATCTCTGTTTGTATTGTTCACACATTGTTGTCAATATAATGGAATTTTATGCAACTGTCATACAAGTCAGAAGTTTAGCTAGCTATAAAACCAGGTTTAATCCACCATTTTCTACATTAGGAAATGCTTGTACCAAAAAGAAATACGACAGTTTTTTTCCATTCGTTTGATGTGTTTGAGATTTTGATTTTGCCACTTGATAATTTTCGATTGGGATTTTCCTTGGAGTTCGGTATTTTGTAATTCAACTTTTAAAAAATAAGGTTTTCTAATTCCATGCATAGATAGGCTCAGCAATATTTAATAGAATATTGAAAACATTCCGTATTCAAAGCTCGTCCACTACGTAATGTGTTTAGGCTTCCAGTTGTGTACTCCGTGTGAGAAATTTTAATATAGACTAACCGCGTGCGACTTGTGTATTAAATTAAAACAATCCATACTAAAGTTTCCAGAATGAGTTATGTTTACCTAGAAGTTTCAACATTTTTAATAACATATAAAGCGAGACTGAGGAACCATAATTTAGAAAAATGCATTATAGAACAAAGAGTCGTATATCATTCTATTTTATGATCACCTTTTAAGTTGTCCAACAGTACCTATATGCAAAATTATTTATTAGTTTACTAACAATGAACAGCTTTTTCGATTTAAACAAGGAAAACAAAATACCATGGATATAATTTCATCTTTGATATAAATTAGAAAAAACAAATCATATGTCTTTCAACCCACGAATATAACTAGCAGGAAGGAAACAAGATCGATCATTGATATTTGTTCTTAATATTTAAACAAATGTCATTTTCCTGCGGCTAGTCTAAAATCATTAATACCCTATGCTTATTGATCCACCTTGTTCTTATAAATTCCTTATAATAAAATGGCTGTACAGTTATCGGAAGTTCTGTATTACAATAAATCCAAGGCCCTCTCCTCGTGAAAATAAAGTGTTCGTCTACTTTTTATTTAATCAACTTAAACTCAATCTTAACTAATAGACATACTGATTTGTGTAACTTTTTCATCACAAAGAAATGGCAAACGCAAAGACGCATATTTGTATAAGAAGGACAAATCAAACTTTGAAAACATAAAAAAACATACAAAAATTCCTTCTTAAAGACAAGTAAAGCTTATTTTAGATGACCAATAATTATTTCTCTTCTACGCGTTAGTATTCTAAAACAACCGTTATGCAAATTAAAGGAACCAAATAGATAATAAAATTCGCACTAATGTATTCGTTTCTGAAACTAACATCATCAAGATGTTTTCTTGTATTATTTTTAACATATTTTTACGATCGGTATTTTGCAACACACAGTCGGCATTCCTACATGTGTTAATTTAACTTTTCCTTTCGCCTACATTATTTGTATGAGAAAGACGTAGTACATGGTTTCTTAGAATGAAAAAAGAAAACGTTATCCTTTGACTTCATGTATTGCTATACTTAAGTTTTTTATTGAATAATTAGAATAATTAAAATATTGAAGGCTACAATGGTCTCCTCCATGCCAATTGAAAAGGAAAACCACAGATACAGTTAAATACGCTTCATTTGACCAAAAACTGTTTTAATTTTACTGCCAATCATGAGTAATGTGTAGACAAAACTTGCGTCTTCAGTACCAATTCATAAGTATGTATATCTGTGTTTTGTTTGTGTAACCACTTGGTTAGTGCCACTACTGGTAGAAGTTTTGTCCCAAAGACTATCACCAGCTAAGAAGTCAACACATATGTGTTGACATGAAAATCATGTCAACATATATGGTGAAGTATTTGAAGCCCTAAGGGTTTTCTACCCATTTCATAGGTAACCTTAGCTTTAATTAAATCAATGTTTCGTCATTGTAAGCTTCCACCCCATCATATTTTAGTTTTTGCTTCGAACTGTTTTGATTTTCGCGCCACTGATGAATCTTATGAAGACAAAACACGCGCCTGGCTACCAAATTGTAAGACTAGTATCTTAGGTAAGTTTTTTTCACACCGTTGGTTGAAAAGGAACCTTTACGACAAGTGATGTATTTTAACCCCACATTGTGTAACTTCAATTTCTACATAGCAATATTTAAGAAACATTTGCATAATGAATATATATTCCATCCTCCAGTTGATTCGATAGTCCTAGATATTACTTTTTTTTCTATCATGATTTCGTTGGAGAGTATTGGTGCCTGAATTGAAGCTTCTTAATGTTTAAGTTGTAGTTATCTCTTCAAAGTTTTACAAAGGTATGGTCCATTTGTCGATATTCCATATAAAACTATTGAGATTTAGTATGATAACCAATGAGACATTTATCAACCAAAGTTAAAATGATGGTGGATTTAAAGACTAGTCACTAGATTTGAAATTGTATATACAACGCGCTAATATTGGTCTGCTTGATGTTGCTTTTGTGTTGTTGTAGTTTTCAATACCTTATCTTTCAGTCAATAACTGTCTTGGTAAGTGTATTTCTCCTACAAATTATGTTTGCATTTCATGTCAAGGAAACACCAGAAACCATAAATCGAAGAAAAGATGATTAAACATGACTTTAGTGATAACGACGAAAAGACAAACAAAAGTCCACAAAATACTTCACATAAACCTTATGACTAAATATCACAAACCTGGCGCTCCTGAAAATCCAAATAAAGACTACTAAGGCTATCTATGCTTAGGGTAGATAAGCTGACTTGTAGATTTTGTTTGATTATGCAGGTTGTTATATTGAATATTTATATGTGTGTTTATTAATATAACCTTTAACCATTGCATTCAAAGAGGCACAAAAAAACAAAATGACACGATAAGTTAAAACAAGACGAAATAAGCAAAAACTGATGTCGTAAATTAATTTTGAGATCGCTTTGGAATCTGTTGGTCCATCAATGATTATTCGGTAAAATGTAAACCCACACAACTGCTTGCTTCAGACACAAAGGATAATATAAAGTAGGTAAAAACTTTTCTTGGTGTTTTTTCCGTGTAGACAAATTTAATCAATAAATGTGACCAATGTTACAGGAAGCAATTGACCTTTAAAGTGCATCTGGAAAGTACATTTGTTTACTCAACAATCATACAAATAAAGTCATGGTGGAATACCACCATTGTTTTGCCCTATCAGTCTTTGTTAAATTTGTACTTTGAAAAAATTGTGCAGAATTTATCTTTGTTTCAAATAAAGAAATACTTGACATGAGTAAAGTTTTATCATGTCCAGTACTACAGACAAAATTTCACATAACATTTCATTGCATATAAGATAATAACCATCACTGGAAGTTAACCAATCAAATTTTTATCCCTTTTTCCTGTTTACAAGCTTTAATAACCATGTAACCTCAAGTTTATAATTATTTTATAGAAACACCAAATAAAAAGAATGGTGCTTTGAAACACCCAAGATATATGTTTATGACTCAGAAATGTTTTGCTGCAATGAAATGTAGGATTAAGGGCATACGATACAGTTACTGGGAGGTAATGACGTTGCTAACGTAAAATGTTATTTTCGCAACGTCAAACTGTGACATATCGGGAAAAATGCATTTTTCGACTGATTTTATCATTCAGACTAATTTAACTTGAAAACGAGTTCAAGGACCCTCCTTTTCAAAATGACATTAGGTTTGATAACGGATGAAGATTATTTGTACTAATTTTTTATGAAAAAGTCACCAAATTATTTTAAATTAGATAAATATACAGCAAAATGCCTTTCTTTTATAAAATCATGAAACTTTTTGATGAAAATTAATTATTTCAAGAATTGTTATACAAATTTAGAGCATACTTATGTAAAGAAGATTTTCAAATGTTTTTACAAAAATTCGCTTGTGTTTATCTTTTGTAACAAAAAGTTAGGTATGTCTATCCAAAGGATAGAAATATCCAAAAACCGAAATTTTGAGTAAATGTCTGAAATTTCGATCCCATTTATCTCTTAACTAGCACATGCAGGTATATTTTTATAACATATTTGAATTCACTAGGTGAAAAATAGCTTGTATGCAAATTTTCGTAAAAATCACCGTGGGATCTGTATCGTATGCCCTTAATTCCCTACAACTGTCAAATTCAAAGGAATATTTTTCGACACTTTTCGTATGCAAGCGGATGTGACGTACTATGATTTGGTGGTTTTACACCTCATTCGGCTGCTATTAAAATAGTCTAAACCTTCTCCTTCATATATAGAATTGTATAAAATATGATTTATTTAAATATTTGAAATTCAGGTGCAATTTGCACTACAGGCATTAATTGCAAATGCAAACTTTCAGTTCCTTAAACATACCTCATATATATTGACCCATAATTGTAAACTTTTATACATTGTGACTTGGATGGAGGGTTGTTTCATTGGCATTGTACCACATCTTCTTAGTTATATTCATGTAAAGAAATTGTCACTACCCACATTAAACGTAGTAAACAATAATGCAAATCTATACACATTGATATCAGCTGAGTCCGCTTACGAAAACATATAAATAAAACGGGTGTGGCTTTTATATTCCAGTTGAAAATTAACCCAATGATTCAAAATAAACATTACACTCCAATCGAGTCCTTCGATTTTTATAGCTGCCATGACATAACATTACGTTGCAATATAAATATTTAACACATGTTCATAAAAGGTAGTGCACGCCTTGGTCTTTAAAGCGGTAAGTTTGCTTATTTGTATTTTTCTCAACTTACTTATATGTTAAGAATGGTAATTCATTGAGATTCAGACTGCTTATCTTTTAATTAGTGTTTTGGTATTATAAAAATAAAGATCCTTCATTACAGGTTGTCAATGATTCCAATTAATATTGATGATTACAGAAATAATTAAGAAGGGGTTTGCGCTAGGCTAGAGGATGCCAAGCTATCTTTCCGTTGCAAGTTAGCAGAATGTGAAGAACATTAGCCGATGGGGTAATAATGATAAGAAAAACTACTCAGATCACAAAAGCAATTATTTGTGCATGTTACTAGACAGTAATATATTTCAATTTCTAAATAGGATTTAATAGAGATGTGAAGTATACATAAATAATTAAGACAGTCAACCCAATTAATCGATACATAAAACTCCTTACTTCTAAAATCAACAGCCCATGCCTCTTCCAAGTTATAAAGTCTTCTTCAATAGAAATATTATATCATAACAATATTTTTTTCATCTTTAACCCTCAAAGTCTAGCTAGATATAGAAAATTGTGAATACATGTAAAAAAATATTGCAAAAGAAAAAAAATAATATGATAACAGAAAATAATGAACAGAGTCAGAAACAAACGTCTTATACTTGTTTTGGAGATTTCTTGACTATTTATACTAAACATGCTGTACGAAAAGAAAATATATATACATCGATACATCTAAAAGACGAAAATACTGTTGGCATTGGATTACTTGAAAACTGATGTTTTCTAGAGGAATTTAAAACATGTATATACATATACATACATTACGATAATCAAACAGAAAAACATCTACATGTCAACATAAAACGCTCTCCCACAAAATAATATGTTAATTCAGCAAGTATATCTTTGAAGGGTAAGTTCGGTGTAGGCCTTATTTTTCTCCCGATATCTATCAAGTTCATAATGCGTCAAAGTGAAATAAAACGAATTTTGTCGAACGCTTCGAAAGTTACGTTGGAATGTATACCCGAAAAAGGCACAAAATAGTCCTTGATGATTTTTTCAAATCTTATTCATTTATATGATTACTCGATATGCTAGTAATATTTTGACCTTGTCCAACTCCTTAATAGCCTTAAAACGTTAATGATTAATCGGGACTATCGTGACCAGGGACCAGTACATTAACTTTATTAGGGCAATGCTTAAGCTAAGTTTTTCTGGATCTCAAAACTTTCGTTTTAATAAGTTTTGTATGATAAAAGGCAGATAAAAGATTGTTCAATATAAGTTTTAAGGATCATTTTGAAAAGATGTGAGAACTCTTTTGAAAAATAATTTTGTGTTCTTTTGTTTAAATTTTACAACGTTTCGCACTCTTTTCGAGGACTAATATGAATGTGACAGATACAGGCCATACTTTTCTAACACAAATAGATAAACAACTGATCTTGGAAAAGCAAATGAATAACATATCTTTTGGAAAAAACAAACTAATAGAAAAACAGATACAAACGCAGATGACTACGTAAGTATCACCCTTTTTGGTGTTCTATACATTCCCCTACAGTCATTTGTCTCTGAAAAATGTCGTATATACCTTAATGTTATATTAAGGTCTTCATATATATATTGAAAAGATCAAAGACAAGTGCATGTGATTCCCCACAAAAAGAAATACGAAAATCTCAAAAGTGGTATTTGCCGTTTATTTTTGGTAATTCACCATACAATGCTACGAAAGCCTATTAGGGTCACACAAAAAATATTTATCTCGTAATTACGAGAAAACTATCGCGTAATTACGAGATAAAATAAACTGCTTCGCTGAGCGCAGCTGGATACGCCCGCAGAGATCCAACCCTCAACAGTTGGGGCAAAATGGACACAATATTCAAGCTTGATACAGGTCTGAATTTGGATTGTAATTAAATATTTGACATATTATAGGTTTCTGAATAAATGTAGTCAAAGAACTTGAAATTGGTTATATGAATTGAATTTATATTCAATTAAAATTTCTTGCTGTTGTGCAATACACTGTGCTGTTGCGCAATACTTAGTAAATCTGTTGTCAGACTATAAACAAATAAAGTTCAATTAATTCTCAATGTCATATTAGAAATTTATGAAAATGTAAAGGGAGCTTACATCAATAGATATAAACTATTCACCAAAGTTTCATGAGAATTGCTGACAGCATTTTTGAGTTATTGTCCGAAAACTGGAAAATCACCCTTTTTAATGAATAAAACCCAATAACTCGGAAACGTAAAATCTAAAATTTATAAAAACGAAAGGAGCTCACGTCAATAGACATAAACAATTCACCGAAGTTTTATGCAAATTAGTTAAAGAGTTTTTGAGTAAATGTCCGACATGTTGACGACGGACGGACAGACGGACAAAGGTATACCATAATACGTCCCGTAAACGAGCGTATAAAAATGATTATCTCGTTATTACGAGATAAAAATGATTATCTCGTAATTACGCGATAGTTTCTCGTAATTACGCGATAATTATCTCGTAATTACGAGATAAAAACTTCTTATCTCGTGATTACGCGATGATGATCCCGTAATTACGAGATAATTATCTCGTAATTACGTGATAGTTATCTCGTAATTACTCGATAATTATCTCGTAATAACGCGATAGTTTTCTCGTAATTACGCGATAATTATCTCGTAATTACGAGATAAAATGATTATCTCGTAATTACGAGATAAAAAGGATTATCTTGTAATAACGCGATAGTTTTCTCGTAATTACGCGATAATTATCTCGTAATTACGCGATACTTTTCTAGTAATTACGAGATATTTATCTCGTAATTACGCGATATTTTTTTTTTTTGTGACCCTAATAGGCTTTCGTACAATGCTATTCTGCATGGAAAATATTTTCAAATTTCATCAGCTATGAGACGGCTAGCTTTTTAGAAAAGTTTAGCGGTTTCCGTTTTCAAAAGGTCATTTCAGTGTCAACTGAGCTACTTTTAATAGTTTTCTTTTATAACGGAAATTCCTTTGATTCTCATCTAAATTTAAAACTAGTGCAAAGATCCAGAGATTTTTACAGAATGCTGTTTAACAATGGATTAACTTATAAATACAAGCTTTTTATAATAAAGTTCCTGTCATAGCTAATTGTATTTAACGAAATCAATCCGTGATCAAAGGATGCTACTTTTGTTTATCCTATCAAATTTTACTTACATGTTTGCTTTCATTACATTGGACCATAATTGTTATAAAAGTGTTGTATAATATCACTAACATTATCTATACTGTCACATCTTCTTATATCTATGTCATAGCTTAATAAGTCTTAGTTCATAGAGTGAGTGTTTCATATAAAACAGGGCTTTCGTTTAAAAATATAGCGTTGAAATTAAAATGACAGATTCGTGTATAGATGAAAGTTATCTGTGTATACAACTTTACTATTGCTAATAGTCCATGTACAAAAGTCAGACGTTGCCTCGTTGACATATAGTAAAATACATAGAAAAAGGGTCTTTTTCCTTTTATAAAAAACACAGAAAACGTCATTGATCGTTATCTGTTTGACATGCAATTTACTAAAAGTGAAACTCTAAATAAGTTTCATAGAAAAGTGGGACGTTTTCTCATTAACTTGAAATTTACAAAATGGGCCATGGGTCTGTTTTAATTGCATAACACAGAAATACGGACATACGGACCGTTAAAATACACAGAAACGTGATAGTTAAAGTTACATGTTTGGGACAAAAGTCGCCGAATAAAAGATACACTTTAGTCTTGTGATAATTTTCTCTTTAGGGTTGACAATAAAATAAAATTTGGAATCTTGTTCGTATTTATCTCAAATTGTCAAAATGTATTTGTAAAACATTAGTTATATAAAAGTTGCTATGAAAACAAGCTGTCGAATTGGATTCAGAGTGCACAAAATATATCTCTCGAACAATTAAATTGGCTAAATCTTCATTGAATAATGGTAATGAACAATTTCCTATACCTAATTTTCAAAATGTCCAAAATTATTGAAACGTATTTACACTAGTTTTTCCTAATTTAACCATAAAAAATATAGATATATTCTTTTGATACCTTTCTTTAAATTAAATAGTCATAATGTGATTTTTTACATGTAATTTATAAAACAAAGGCGAAAGATACTAAACGGACATTCAAACTGATCAGTCAGAAACGGGGAACGTAATGCCAAAAATCGAAAAAAAAGACAAACAACAATACACAAAACACAACATATAAAACTAAAGACTGAGCAACATGACCCCAACAAAAATCTTGGGCGATGTATGGTGCTCCGAAATGATAAGCAGATATTGCTCCACATGCGGAACTAGTCGTATTGTTCATGTAAGTACAAACCCCGTTATATTATGAAAATAAGGAGATGTGGTATGATTACCAATGAGATAACTCTCCACCAGAGACCAAATGATATAGAAGTTAACAACTATAGGTCACCGTACATCAAAGTTGGTAGGTCACATTCGAGGTAAAGAGGACGGCATTGTGATAACGACAATTGGAACATGTTTTTCATCATATGTGAAACAGAAATTCCATAACAGTCAACCAAATCGTGATGGCGTCCGTAAAATTTTCGAAGTGATTATTTTACCACTAAGAACTCTTGGTTTTAGTGCTCCCTTGTTAGCAGCAACCCTTTATCAAGGAATCATGATAGGAAATGCAAGTTCTGGAATATCGTATTAACCTGGAGATACATACTTCATATGAAGACGCTGCTGGAAGGTTACTACATAGAAATGGAATGTTCATAATTTATAACCTGAAATCATCTCTTTTGTCCAAAAGTTTTGTTCTTAACTGACCCTTATTAACAATTTCTGAATGTAAGTCAAGATATGAGGCAGACTTAACTGTATCTGTTGTATCCTTTGTTTCAATTTCAATGGGATAGGTGCGGTCAACATTTTGATTAATTTAGTTAGAGGACATCATTGGAATGTGTAGTTTAATGATTATGCTAGCTTTTTGTTAATATTCCTAAGAAGCTAATGTGAGAAGTCAGCCTGATGTCAATAAAGGAACAAGTCGGCACAAAGATGAGCACAGTTTGTTCCAATGGGAATTCCAATTGTTGAAAATCACGTCCTCTAAACGTAACAAATATACGTGTTATGCTCTTCTCGTATAATTCATGATGGCATGATACTAAACCCCTTACGGGAGGGACTGTGGTTGATTTTCATATGATGAAGACATATTTCATTTAATCAGTTAAATTGAAGTCTGAGCTAACATGTCAGTAACTGGTTGTAGTCCTTTGTTAATTCATGTTTATCATTGTCATTTTGCTTCTTTTCTTCTATTACCTATTCTATTTTGGAGAAGACGTTACTAAGCTGTAAAACTCGAGTCTGATTCATTTGTCATTTTAACAATAAAACATGTTTAAACCTATTTTACATCGGACTTCTTTTGAACTGAATTTTAACATTGAACCTACTATGTCTGTTTGTTTTGTCACACATTATTGTCAATATAATGGAATTTTACGCGACAGTCATACAAGTGAGAAGTTTAGCTAGCTATAAAACAAAGTTTAATCCACCATTTTCTACATAAGGAAAAACCTGTACCAATTCAGGAATATCACAGTTGTTTTCCATTCGTTTGCTTGAACTTTTGATTTTGCAATTTGTTAAGGGACTTTCTGTTTTGATGTTCACATTAGCTAGGGAATAGGGAAGGAATCAGATTTCACAGTACAATTTTAAAAGAGGAAAAATACATGTTATTTTCTTTACTATACATGTTTGTCAACGTATGGTAATAGAAATGTATTGCCCTCGTAATTTCAGACATGTTTGAATACCATTATTTCAACACATCATTTTACTGATTATATTATAAATGGCACTATTCAATGATAACAATATATTACGTCCCATAATGATTTTTGGGTTATTAATGTTTCCAAATATTTCATTCATATGTTGTTAACTGGACTTATTGTATTTCTTCTTTCATCGCTGTAATTACATGTTTGATGTTTAAAATTATGTCATATAGTTTATTAAGACACACATGCTGTAGATATTATGAAATTTAATGAGCAGTTAATAATTATATAAAGACTGTTCTAGAATGATTGGTATATTCATACAAGAGATTCTTATGAATCAAGAAAAGAAGTTTGCGTTATCCTTTAACTTCACTCTCCGCTATACAGATGATGTCCACTCACTAAATAATTCAAAGAATGGTGACTATGTTGAATGCATCTATCCTATTGAACTTGAAATGAAGGATACAAAATATACAGTTTAGTCTGCCTCATATCTTGACTTGCATCTAGAAATTGAAAATGAGGGTCGGTTGAAAAGAAATCTTTACGGCAAAGAGATCATTTCAGCTTCCCAATTGTAAACTTTCCTTTTCTATGTAACAATCATCCTTGTAAATTTTACGGATGCCGTCACGAGTTGGTTGGCCGTTATGGAATATGTGTTTCACAGACGACGACGGATATGTTCTAACTGTCAGTACAACAATCCTGTCCTCTTTTCCCCAAATGTGACCTGCCCAATAAGACTTTTCAAAGGGTGTGTTCTTGCACGTGCAACATTAGAGGTGCCACATGTGGAGCGGGTTCTGCTTACCAATCCGGAGCACCTGAAATCACAAACGGTTTCGTGGGGTTCGTGTTGCTCAGTCTTTATATATTTTCTATGTTGTGTTTTGTATACTGATGTTTGTCTTTTGATCTTTTCTATTTTTGCCATGCCGTTGTCAGTTTATTTTCGTCTTATGAGTTTGAATGTCCTTTACGTATCTTTTGCCTCTCTTTTATATGGTGAAAATATAAAATACTGCTCGTTCCATGTTAAAATATGAAATAACGATTTGAAAAGAAATATTGTCAAGTACAGTGAGTATGTTTAAGTTCAATTGTAATCCTAATCCTTCAAAATTGAAGATAAAATTGAGAATGGAAATTGAGACAACAAACAGACCGATAATTTATTTAGATTTTAACGTAATAGCAAATAAAAGAATACACTTAAGATTATTTTGGAATAGACATATATGAGTATTTCAGAAATAGTTGATTTGCTATGCAAATATATATCCGATCAGGGTATATGTCATACAGTTATAAGTCCATAAATGCTGTAGATCTTGTGAACTATTTATAAAGGACTGTCTGAGGATGAGTCTTATGTGTCCCTTGAATGTCCCTTTGGTATCTTTCGCCTCTCTTTTATATGGTGTGAATATAAAAGAGGAAAATGTATTCTGCTCGTTAAATGTAAAATTAAAAAAAATATGTTAAAATTATTTCGATATATGTTTACCATATGTGTATTCATTAAAAAGTTAATGTGCGATGAATATCAAATCAGACGTATCATTTGTTCAACGAGAATAAAATCTTCAAAATCTATTACGAATGTACAAAAATAAAGATCAGAAACAAAATACGGAGAATGATATGATCTAGAACGGAGCAAAATTATAATAATGGTGTTTCTTACAATAAAAGCATTCTTTTCCCATGACAAATTGCACCACACCTTTTCTCACTACAATAACAAATAAAAACATTGAGAAACTTCTATTTATACAGCCGAGTTGATATCAATAATTTGATAGTCGATTAATGCGATTTTAAAATCACAAGGTTATCTAAATTACTTGGAAAAGTCTATTTGTTATTTACCGATTTGATTCTGTTATTAAACACTTATAACAAAAGTTGTTCGCTTTTCTTATCGCAGACTGCTTCCAAAACCCGTCAAAATGAGCTCCTACCCATGTAAAACAAGCAAATTTTAAGTTTTAATGAAAAAGATAATTGAAATCAAAAGATTTTACCTTAACAAAAAGAAAATTTCATTAAAACTAATTGTTCAGAGAACAAATGAAGGTCCATCAACCTCACATCTTGATAATTAAGGTTTAAAACTGATATACCAAAAATAAATAAAATTATTACAAAATATGAAAATATAAAGGCAACAGTAGTATACCTAAAAAATAAATCGATTAAGCGAAAACATACCCGTGTTACAAACTAAAACCGAGGGAAACACATCAACTACAAGAGGAAAACAACAGAAACACTGATCTGCAACAAAAGAAACACCAACATACATAGAAACGGACTGTTTGATAACAACTGCCATATTCCTGACTTGGTACAGGACATTTTAAGAAAACATGGTGGGTTGAACCTGGTTTTATGGCTAGCCAAACCTCCGCTTATATGAGAATGTTAAAATACCGCTAAAATAACAACACTACGTGACAGGAATACAGTACAAACAAATGCAAGAACACTCAGGACAGAGAAATAACTAATATAATAGTACATTACAATATGTAAACCGCAAAATAACAACGGACACCTCCATGAATTTACGACAGCACAGAAGGACACCATAAACGAAGTATATACTGCGCGTCACATGAATGGATCAAACCCACAAAAGTGACGTATTTTTGTGACACAGGTAAATTTCTAAAATAGATTTGTTTTATTGACACGTTCAAGAATATTAAATTGGGATTGAGTTTGAAATGGTGTTATTTTATGTTTTTCTAAACAAAAATCAAAACTGTGAATAAACAAAAAATCCTGTGCATACAGTTGCTTTTAACTTAAAATCATACAAATGAAATAGCTGATTATTTTAACTTAAAATTTACATACATATAGAAAATGAAAATAAAATAACTGCAATATAAGGCAAGATCAAAAAGAGCAAACAGTAAACACACTTGAAAACAAACAACATGAACAAAAACACTGTAGACGAACCACGAGTAACTCGACTATACTGACAAATAAGACATATGTAAAATGTAACGAAAATACAGACTTCAAACCACAACCGACAAGACATAACACAAGATCCAACCGGACTTATACAAGCAACATCATACTAGTAACTAAATGCATGGCCTTTGTTAAAAGAAAAAAATAGAAGTTAACATTTTTAGCACAGATTTCAAAATATTTAGTTTTTGCTTGTTTTCTTCGAAATAGGGAGGATAACTAGCTACTTTATGTTTCAAAATTCACATCTGGTGTTAACTGATAGTTAACTTTTCATTGATTTCAAAAATATATGGTTCTATGCATATTCCTCTGAAAAAGAGAGATATTGGTTTCTTCCGATTAACAAAAAACCTACCTATGTCAGATGATAGCTTACATTATTAATTAAAAAATATATGTTATTCGTGCGACTTCTGGCGTAGAAATCGAAACATAACGGCGTTAACTAACTACTTAAAGGTTTAATATATTTCAAAAGATGGGAGACCTGGATGCTTCATACTTTGTATATAGATGCCTTATGTTTCCGTCTGGTTCAGTGACTAATTGAAAAAAATATTTGTTTGTAATTTTACTTTCTCTCTTATTATGAGTAATATAACAACTATATTTGGTATGTGCGTAACTTGGAAGGTCCTTGTGTCTGTCAGACAGTTTTCAATTGACCTTGACCTCATTTTAATGAATCAGTGAACAAGGTTAAGTTTTCGTGGTCAAGTCCATATCTCAGATACTATAAGCAATAGGTCTATTATATTTGGTGTATGGAATGATTGAAATGTGTACATGTTCAACTGGCAGGAGTCAACTGACCTTGAACGCATTTTCATGGTTCATTGGCTAAAGTTAATTTTTGTGTTTTGGTTTGTTTTCTAATATTGTATGCACTATATTAACTATATTTGATGTACTTCTGGCTTTGTTTATCCAGCCTTGACCTTCTTTTCTTTGATCATGTTAAGTTAATGTGATACTTGTAGTAAAACTTTATATTTAGGACTATCAACATAAAACAATGGTCAGTAAAGGAGGTGAGACATTTCAGCGTTTGCACTGTTATTTGTATTGACCTTTAAAAAGGAAGATAATTGGCTACTTCCGGTCTACTAAATGCCATTTCCGGTGTCAAATGATTGTCTACATTACACTAATCCGAACATTTTAAAGTTTTAAAATACTTTTGCTTGAAATCAATGAGATAATGTGCTACTTCCGATGTAAAATGCTACTTCCGGTTCATATGATAGGCTACTTCACGCTGTTTAAAATATATAGTTTATATGTATCTTTTCGTGTAAAAAGTGCAAAATGGCTGCTTTAGTTTAACATAATATCACTTCTGGTTGACTTTTCAATGTTATTAGGAACGACCTTATGGCTTTATCATGCTCAAGTTATAGCAAATACCAAAATCTATAAGGTTCAATTGACCTTTGACCTAGACCTCAATTTTAAGGCAAAAGATCATGGATCTCAAACCAAAAGACCCCAAGTCTAAAATATGTATGATTCAGAAGTTTTCCTATCAAACCTTATTTTTAATATTCCAGAAGTGAAAACTCCTATAAAAGTCACCAGATCACTTTTACCCAAAATAATTGGTGCTGCGTTAAGTGCTAACCTGTAATTTGACAAAAGAATTATGTCGATAAATTTTACGGTTTGTGAGTTGTTGAGATAACACGCAACGTTCAAAATTTATCTCATGACATCGCACCAAGACTCTTGTTCTCTATGACATAAGGTTTTTGAATTACACTAACATGCTGTTTATGTCGAACAAATGAAGAGAAATAACTCTAATAAGATGTTACCATATCGCTTCGATCTTTATTGAACATATAATTTTAGGAAGTTACAAACATTTATGATGTATGCAGAGAAGCGATAACACGGACCGACTGTGTAAGACCCTTATGGGTAGTCAAGGTCGTTAAAAACTACCCTCGTCGATAACAGGAGATAGGGAATAGTGTTCGGTGAACACATTGAGTTTCAAAGAAGGCACATATAACGCACAGATAAATTTGCGATTTCCGCTGGCTCTTCGTCGTCAATGAACATGAATTTACCACCTACAGCAGCAAACTGGCCAAATTGGCAAAGATGTTGTTCTGATTTCTACAGTTATGTCATTATGCATATAGTTTTAATTTGGTAAATGTTATACTTATCAAAGATTTTTGATTAACGTCACTTGGCCAACAATCAACCACTTTAAACTAGAGAAGAAAGGAAAGGTCAATAAATGGTATTAAAAATGTTATTGTCGAAACAATATGCAAAAATCTAACTTTGAATAATAAATAGAAAACAATAGATGACTGTTATAAAAACTCAGCTTCTGAATAACAACAATTTTTTATTGTAAATGAAAAAAATCCTCATCGATGTTCATGGTTTGAAGATGGTTTATTAATATGTGTCATGGTTAAACTAGATTTGATATAATCAATACTCTGTGGACATTCAATCTGAGTAAAACAAAGCATTTACAGGAGAACATAAGTTGAAAAATTGTTCCCCAAAATAATTAGGTGCCAGGACTATCCATATCATAGACGCCAAAAGACCACAAGAAATAAAAATATCGTGTCAAAACTCTTCAAAACTACTAACCCCTAAGTAAAATTATTTGCTGGCATTGAAATAATGCTTAATCCATATGTGGTTAATTCGTTTGGCGTGGCTCGGTATTTATACATCTCGCCATTGTGTTATTGTGCTATGATCATGTTTTGTATTCTTGTCTTTCATTTTGTTTAGGTGCTTGGTCTATATAGTGTCTATATGACTTTTGTTTTTCTTTGTTGACAAAGTTGATTATCTTCATAGTGATTAAGATTATAGCACAATATTGACTGCTGTATCCCAATTTTGACATTTTGCCTCTTATGTCTGTTTGTTTTCTCACACTTTGTTGTCAATATAATGAAATTCTATTGTGCAAGAGACAGGTTTAGCTAGCTATGAAACCAGGTTTAATATCCACCATTTTCTATAAAAGGAAATGTCTTTACCAATAGTAGGGTGCCCAGTCAACGAATTTGATCGATTTGGGTTAACGGAATAACACACGGCTGTATTTGATATCACTGGAAAGAGGATTACAAGTCTCATGGAAATATTGATGTCGTTGTTGTCTACAATGGTCACGATTTTCTTAAATTTGGGTCAAAGGTCAAAGCTAAAATTTCAAGGAAAACGCAGAGTCATGTTTAGACAGCTTGCCGCCCCTATGTATATATACATCATAGCAAAATTGAGGAGAGGAATCGGATGATTCATGCTTTGTATGTAGATCCTTTTACGTTACGAATTTCCCATTTGTCATATAATCATTGTCCTTGATGTCATTTTCATAGTTCAATGACTGCTTAAAAAATGTATAGCTTTTGTTTGTCAGGTGAATGTCTCACTTGTGAGTTTGCATGTCCCTTTGGTATCCTTCGTATCTTAATTATCATGATCTATAGGAAACTATATTTGGTTACTAATATATGGTATCCTTGCAAGGTCGACTTGTCGGTCATACATGGTTCGCCTGACCTAGACTTCATTTCATGGATCAGTGAACAAGGCTAAGTTTCAGTTGTCAAGTCCTTAATCTAATACACTATAAGTAGTGGATCAAATATATTTGGTGTATGGAATGATAGCAAAGTGTACTTTGTGGCAAAGTTTATCTGACCTTACCTCATTTACATGGAACAGTGATAATGTTAATTTTATGTTATACTTGTAAAATATAAAAAGGAGATTGAAGTAAACAGTTATAGGCAACCGTACGATCTTCAACAATGAGAAAACCCATACCGTATGGCCGGATATAAGCCTGGATATCAAAAGTTGAAACCATTCATTTTAGAAAACTAACAACTCTAATTTATAAGAAAACAATATACCAAAATAAAATTGAAAGACATGAAACAACGACAACCACTCAAAAACCGGTTCGATCCTGACTTGAGACAGGCAAATAAAGAATGCATAATCCTTTTCTATAAGAATTTCGACAGAATTCAGTCAATTAGTAAAACATGCTGTAGCAGTCACAATCCTAGTTTTACGGTAATGATGTTTATTATCATACTTTTCTCAGACTATAAATTGATGACGTCCTTTCATTAGCTTTCAGTAAGGAGACGACCATTTGATTTCGAAAGGAGGAGGGGTGATTATTTTGAAAATGAATAACTTGGCCTGGTATGAACTGAAAATAAATGAATTTTCACAAGACCAGATGAAAATGAATCCTCTGCAACATGAAATGCAGAATAGTTGAGGATAAATGTGTACAAAAGTGAAAATAAATTTCGCGCAGCAAAGCCGCGGAAAATTAGCATGCGTAGCAACAGATGATAAATAAAATTATCAATCCGGAAAAATTTTTCCTGCTGCCAGCTTGGCACATATAGGTCATATGCTTCAGTGGTTTGCTCGGACAAACCTTTTGCCTTCAAAACGTTGAAATTATTGCAGTTGTGTCTGCTTGTGTATATTTTATAGCATATACGGTGATACACTTTTGTTGTCGTTCATACCGAGGAGGATTTAGGTCGAAAACATCATGCAAGACCATAACATAGACTTGATGTGCCATATTCCGGGTGTGAAATGAAACCGACCGATTTGATTCTTATACTACAATTATAACAAAATATCTATTCAATAAAAAGTTTAAAGTATTGAAAAACAGACACAAAACATATTCCTCCGAAGAAAATAACAATTTACAAAGTTAGCTGGCTATTCAAAACAAATAAATCAAACACACAACAAGCAAAATGAGAAATGTATTAAGTGACCACCGTGCTTGTTAATGACCTCATAGTGTAAGCAACAAAATGAATAGTGTCACTGGATAATCCGTATTTAATCAATGACAAAATATTGGCCTAATTTCTGTTTTTAATTGCTAATTTCTTCAAAACTACTTTTATTTTACACATGAAATTTGGCACACATATGCACCGTGTCTTATGCTTTAATCAGAGAAAAATATCGTGATGATACACGTAATAATTTTGCTGTCGATGAAAATGTGGTAAATTTGGGGTGAAACTTTAGTCTTATAAAATGTTGAAATGATTATATTAAAATCACTTAAATATTTTCCGCTTCTGTTATATGATATATTTAATGTATAGACAAGATTATAAGAACTATGTTAAACACCAACAAAGAGCGTAACAATTTTATTTTCATGTTAAAGATTCCACGTAAAATATGGTATCTAGGGATACCCTGTAAAACACGAAATTTAGAAAAGCGTGACCATGGGAACTTAAGACGACAATCATGATTGTAAACTATAATGATTTTCCTGTAATTTGCAAAAAAAATTAGCCGTGTGTTAGCCGTTAACTTAAACTCGTTAACTAGAGGACTTTTTGAACAGCGGGCACCCTACTATATTCAGCGTCGAAATAGATGAACATTTTATGGTCAAAATTTCTTTTGATATCATAACTTTTATTTTTAATTTAAAACCCTTTACAGTTAGGTTTCATTGAATGATTTTGCATTTTATTTTTAATATTGTATAGAAATATCCTAATAAAGGAGATATTGAACAAACATCACAGAGACATCATAATATAAGTTAAAAAAATAAGTTCAATAAAAGGCCTTCAAAATATAAACATTATGTAAAAAACTATTTCTCCCCTTAGATAGATAAGTTAGGTAAAACTAAATTGTTCTTGTTTCACATGAATATATATTAATCATTATTATACTTCCTGTAAGAATGTCCTTCTATAGTAAAAGTGCTCTATTTTGCATAGTTTTTAAAGAAATATACAGCGTTAAATGCACTATGCGAAAATAGTATGCCTTGCTGTTGCAACATACTATTGATTTTCACGTCAATCATTGTCAATTTCACGTGAAAAGGCGGAGCTTAGTTGCTATAAAAGAGAAATGGGTTGGATTCATTAGCCTGACAATTAATTAACTATTACAATTGAACAATTTAAAGGAAAACAGTAGATATCATTTAAATTATTCTGACATTTTAAGAGACTTTAGAAAACTGTAGTTTCTGTTAGAACGTTTTTGTTCTTTGTTTGTTTCTGTCGTTGAAGACAAAATTGTTTGAATACTTAAATAGTTATGACCACATCACTGTTTTTTAAGTTATATCGAGTACTTCGGAAAATATTAAGGAGAAGAAATGGAAGGGTATGGAGTAACCCTTGTTTAGACAAAATCCCCAAAAATACCGTGCAATCAAATCTATGATACGATGCCTTTTGGTACTTCTTCATCTTATATTCTACATGAGTTCATAACTTCAACAATGAGCAAAACATAGGTACCTCGTAGCAAGTTTAAGACAACCTCTAGCACCAGCTTAAGCAGAATTCTACTTGTTTAACTAGTCAATAATGATTTATATTCAGATAGAAAAAAATCAATCATTTCAGCTCAAAACACATACTTTTGAATCCATTTATTTGTAAATCTTTCTAACAGTCAAGTAGACAAAATCTAATTTCTTTAAGACATCATATGTAGAGTTACATAAAGGGTTCTTTTCGTACTATAAAGCATTTTTACACATATAAATACGCAATGAGCACTATTTGAAATAGTAAACACTCAGTATAATAATGATATTAATGTTGTGTTTAACATTGACTATGGAAAATAGTAGCCAGGGTTTGAGACAATAGTGCACTTCCTTCGGGTCGTGCACTATTGTCTCACACTGGCTACTATTTTCGCATAGTCAATGCTAAACACAACATTATTATATAAATATTACATATGGTACACATTTTCTATTTAATGAAATAATCAAACAAGGGTGGTTTATGTCTGGCTTGATAATATTACGTCAAGTTATTATTGTTCACATTGCACCTAACTTCAAATCGATCAGGTAAAACTCAGATTTTTTCGACCATTGTGAAATATTAAAGTTAAATGTAAATATTCAAACGAGATGTAATCTCTAAATAATAAAATAAAGTTACAACTTGAACTTCCTTTACTTTCGTTTGATTGACATTCCTATGTTAACAACCTACCCATCACTTTCGGATTTTTAAAACAGCACCATACTTCTGAAAAACAGTTACACTATTAGTTTACAGAAAAGGCACAACAGATAAGCGTTGGTTCGTAAAAAGGTTTCATTTACTCAATGCTCTTCAACTGCGTACTTTATTTGGTCTTTTAAACTTTTTGATACGAGCGTCACTGATGAGTCTTTTGTAGATGAAACGTGCGTCTGGCGTACAAAACTGTTATGCTCGTATCTATGATGCGATTGTTGAGTATAAAGCAAGACAAAAAATAGAAGAAATCGAAGATCCGTAAACGGAGTGCGATTGTTCAAATGCACCACTGACAATGCGAATTCAAAATGTTATTATAAGTAAATGACACATTTAAATTTTCAAATAAAATTTACCAGGGCTTAAATGCAAAAATTGAAAACAATCTAAAGATGTTTCCTTTCCCATAATAACCTGTATTTTGTTAATGTTAACGTTTCAGTGGTTCCTTCTTATAGTGTGAACATTTCTCAAATGTTTGATACGCAGGTTTACAGCAACGCCTAATAATTCAAAGAACGTAAAAACAAATGTTCGAATGAAACCTGAAGAAATTAGAAGAAATATTGTTTGGTACAAAGTCAATGGTTACAGGAAAATATTATTTGTGTATAAAATATTATTTTCAAACAAAAATGAAACCTAGTTACAATGAACATTACTTACTTACACGATTCAAAATAAGGCACAAGGCTAATCAATAATAAGATAAAACACTTAATTACATTTAAAGGGACACTAGCTACGATTTAAAAAAACGTTGTTTTGTTTCAAACATTTATAAAGGCGGAACATTGAAATGATATTTTGCGTTAAGTAGTCGGTTTGTTTCAATTTTGTTAAAATAGCTCAAAAGCAACGTATATTAAGAGGAAGATAAAAGCATGTATTGAGAATAATTTAAATCAATTTTAGAAAATAGGCAACCATAAAAGTTGTATTTAAAGAAAACGAAAAAACAATTTTTGTTCATGCAAATCCAAAAAGTAACTTTCACACTTAGATAAAGTTAAGCAAGCAGGGTTATAAAACACAAGTGTTACTTTTCATTATGTAGATGCACCTCATGAAAACCCTTATCATATAAATCATATAACGTACATGTATCAACTGAGCTAAATAAGTTTCAGCTTTGGGAAATCCTACTACTTTATACTACAATCAAGATAAATTAGGAGATAACTTTATTGTAATTTAAGCTTGGCCTTCGTAAAATGTAGATTTTATTATCGCAAATTGAGTTTACCTACCGACGCGAATCCGTGTAAATGATCTATCTAACAACTCAACATAACGATGGTCAGCAATCTTTTAATACTCGATGATTTTGAAAATCAAATATTATTAAGTATGTGAGTATCTGGTTATTTTGAAAGATTACAGATTTATGTATTTACCAGGCCTAGGGTGGCCTAATATCCTACATATTCATACTAATACATTTGAACTACAAATGATCCGTCAGTGTATTTGGTGATTCACGATGTGGCGATCATGTCAATTATTAAAAACTTGGAAATACTTAATAATTTAAAATGAAAAATATTATTTCTGCAAACATGACATGCAGAAGCGAAAACTTGCCATATTGATTAACTTACTTTGACTGCAAGGAGAATTTCATTGGACAAAATGTTACAGTATTTACAAAAGAATCGGGTTTCATAAGCAGGTAAAAACAGCCGAAACTTGCGCTGAAGGAAAATTACATTTCCTTGTTTGAAGTGCCTATCTGAGTATCTATTTGAGTAACTAAACATGCTAAATGGACTAGAGAATATATCACTAAATTATTTGACGTCAATCTAAACGAACAGTAAGCTTTCCTAAGACCATCGGTAAACAGTGACGTTGTGTTACAGAGATATTATCCCACTAAGCTACATTGTAAATAATCGTATATATATAGACCCTCTACCAAGAAATTTGTTTTACATGCACGTCTAAAAATTGCGGTTTTATCCAACGCAAAACCGCAATTTTTATACGTGAGCATGCAAAACAAATTTCTTGTTAGAGGGTCTAAATACACACAAACAACATCTTCCAAAAGACCAAAAAGTGAAAAGTATATTTTAACAAAACGCATTTGACTAACAGGTCAAACAACAAATGTTCTTTAACCCTGCTGACTGCCATTGGCGATTGCCAAATAAACGGATCACCGATGTAATAAATGGATCTTAATTATGAATTTAATACTAAACAGAAAACAATAAACTTGCGGAAAAGATGATATACCGCAAACAAAAGGTGCAAAGGTTTTCTACACCATATCCGGATTTCCACAATTAATGTATCTTCAGTGATGTTAGGCTTCGAAACGGTATTTGGAAAGCCATACATGTACAATTTACCTCAATTTAGGATAGACTCTTAAATTTTGAGGAGTCAAATAGGATGAACGGATCATATAAACCCGAAGGCAAATATAATACAAGCCCAAACGAAAAAATATAAACAAGTCTACATTGAAAACAACGTTCAAACCTATGATTGCGTTGGATAAACAACGCATTTTTATACGTGAGCATGCAAAACAAATTTCTTGTTAGAGGATCTAAATACAGTATGATACTTTTATAATTCTCCCTTAGTTTATTTATTTTGTATTTACATTGTATTATAGATCAAATTTATTTGTTCAGTGTATGTTCACTTGTGTTAATATGTCTTTTGATTGAGTTAAGCCATTTCAATTGATATTTTATAGTGTGTCTTTCTATGTTGTGATATTACACTATTGTTTCAGATAAGGGTGAAGGTTTGGTACCATTTAAACGTTTTAACCTTCTGCAATGTTCAGTAGTTGTCGTTTGTTGATGTAGTTCATAAGTTTTTCTCGTTTCTCGTTTTTATATAGATTAGACCGTTGGTTTTCCCGTTTGAATGGTTTTACACTAGCAATTTTTGGGCCCTTTATAGCTTGCTGTTCGGTGTGAGCCAAGGCTCCGTATTGAAGACCGTACTTTCACCTATAGTGGTTTACTTTTTAAATTTTGACTTGGATTGAGAGTTGTCTCATTGGCACTCATACCACATCTTCTTATATCTATTCAAACCTATGATTGCGTTGGATAAAACCGCAATTTTTATACATGAGCATGCAAAACACATTTCTTGTTAGAGTGGTCTAAATACAGCACAAACAACATTTTCCAAAAGACCAAAAAGTAAAAAGTATATTTTAACAAAACGCATTTCCTAAATACAGCACAAATAACATTTTCCAAAGACCAAAAGGTGAAAAAGTATATTTTAGCAAAACGCATTTGACTAACAGGTCGAACAACAAATGTTCTTAAACCCTGCTGACTGCCATTGGCGATTGCCAAATAAACGGATCACCGATGTAATAAATGGATCTTAATTATAAATTTAATATTAAACAGAAAACAATAAACTTGCGGAAAAGATGATATACCGCAAACAAAAGGTGCAAAGGTTTTTCTACACCATATCCGGATCTCGACAATTAATGTTTCTTCAGTGATGTTAGGCATCGAAACGGTATTTGGAAAGCCATACAATTTACCTCAATTTAGGATAGACTCTTGAATTTTGAGGAGTCAAAATAGGATGAACGGATCATATAAACCCGAAGGCAAATATAATACAAGCCCAAACGAAAAATATATACAAGTCTAAATTGAAAACAACGTTCAAACCTATGATTGCGTTGGATAAAACCGCAATTTTATACGTGAGCATGCAAAACAAATTTCTTGTTAGAGGGTCTAAATACAGCACAAACAACATTTTCCAAAAGACCAACAAAGGGAAAAAGTACATTTTAACAAAACGCATTTGACTAACAGGTCGAACAACAAATCTTCTTTAACCCTGCTGACTGCCATTGGCGAAAACAAATAAACGGATCACCGATGTAATAAATGGACCTTAATTATAAATTTAATACTAAACAGAAAACAATAAATATATATATATGGATGCAAGTCATAAACAGTATAACAATTTAAAACTGTTTTGGCATTTAAAATTCTTTAAAATTATGTACACTGTTTTAAAAACCTTTTTGTATATATAAGAAGAGACATCTCAAGAATACAAACGAAAACTGAGGGATTCGCACAAACTCTAAAAGGAGCGAGACAGAGTAAGCACAGCCTTCTATGTATGCCTCAACCATTATGCTAATCAGCATCCAGTCACAAAGTCACAATCGAAAATGGGACTAAATCGTCATGCCAGAAAAACGAATGGATAACAACTGTCATATTCCTGACTTTTACAGAAACGCTTGGCGTAGCGAGTAAGTTTAACGCGAGACAGATAAACCAAAACTGGACACTGTATCTGAATGGATAAAAACGTCGGGCCATGCACTACGCGGCGCATACAAAAATTAAATGTACCATGAGTACACCAGATTTAATCCTTCAAAGAAGCCCGAGGTTGTAAATGCTTTACTTTTAAGAAATATTGTAATAAGGAATTTTGAACCAGAATAAGATTTTTCAACACTCCAAACTTCTTTACTCGATGTTCATTAAAAGTTCGACTATAACTTCTACTTTAACGGGGCGTATTCAACAAAAAAAGAGATTCGTAGATGCAAATACATTAGTCCTCAGTGCTCTTCAACTTTGTACTTGTTTTGGCTTTCGTACTTTTTTATCTGGGCGTCGCTGGTTGGTCTTGTGTGGACGAAACGCGCGTCTTGCGTATTAAATTTTAAACCTTGTACCTTTTGTTAGCTATTATTCGTATGTTTCTCTGTCCTATATGTTCTCCCATTTATTGTAGTCCTGTCATGTAATGTTGTCATTGTAATGTTATATTTAACATTGCCATACAAGCAGGAGGTTTCGCTAGCTACAAAACCAGGTTCACCCACCATTTTTTCTTAAAATGTCCTGTACCAAGTCAAGAAAATAGCCATTGTTATATTATAGTTCGTTTCTGTGTGTGTTATATTTTAATGTTGTGTTTCTGCTGTGTCGTAGTTCTCCTCTTATATTTGATGTGTTTCCCTCAGTTTTAGTTTGTAACCCGGATTTGTTTTTTCTCAATCGATTTATGAATTTCGAACAGCGGTATACTACTGTTGCCTTTTGTTAAAGGTCATGAATTATCTTCCTTTACGAAGATCCATACTGATTCCAACAATATACACACAAAGGATGATATCGTCAAAACGCAGGACTTTTTCTATCGATAACATATTTGGTGCGTTTGGTCGATAAACTATTTAACATGCAGCCACTATTCAAATGGGTACTTCTAACCAACTTGGTATTTGTTTATCATATGGATCAGAATTATTACAGAACCTTATCCAAGAAAAACGAATAAAACATCTTGCCAAATTCTTCAATTTCACTTTCAGGCGTATTGATGATATTGTGTCTTTAAATAACACACTATCTAATGAATGCTTACAACTAATATATTCCAGTCAATTTGAGATAAAAAAATACTACCAAAACTATATGCTCTACTTCATCTTGTTCTCTGTCCTCTGTCCATCGAAAGGCGTTTAAATATTTCAAATAATGATTTAAGCTCGTGCATGTTAAAATAATACGGACTCCTTTAAAAGGTATTTGTCAAAACTTTTGTAACTGAGATATGCAGATAAACGACAGCAATTGACACTAAATAAATTTCACAGTTACCATCACAAATTTGTAGACGAACTAAGTAGGACATGTTTAGATCTTTAGATACCAGTATAGTCGTCTGCTCTGTTAATTTGCCGATTCAGTTGTATTCATAGTTGTGAAATTTGTATTGAGTGTTGATTCTTAAGGTGGGTGATGTATGCATTGCAGGAAACACCCGTGGTCTCGTTCTATTTTGGGTTCATGATTTTGTTACCTTGATTTCTTATGAACATCAGTAGACTACTGTTGCCGCCAATTTGTAAAGATTTTCTTTTATTTTCATCATTTACGCTACGTAAGCCCTATTGATGACTAGGCTATAGACATATAGTCACATGGACTTCTGCGGGTTTTAAAACTGTGACTGGTGAAGCGAGCGTGTCATGATATCTGGACGTTGATGACTCCTTGAAACAGCTCCGTAAGTGGTACTTTCTGTACAAAACTCTCATTTCTAATGGCGTTTCAAACTTTCCGCGTTATCTCCCATTGTGTCTACCTTGCAGAACCTAACTATTGTATTAATTTTACATTTGTTCTTGAATAACTATGCAAGCAATAATTACCACTGGGCGTTAAGACACTAACAATCAATCCATCAATCTTAGCTGAATGCTGTTTCTGAAAGGTGACGGCATGAACTTAACTTATAAACCATCTATCAGTTCTTTTAAGGTTACATTATTTATGTTCAACAGAAAATGAACCTACAAAGATACAGTATACATAATGAACGAAGAATCGAGGACGAAGAGTCAACAACCTCTTACACACAGACACTCTCTATGATAGCGCAAAAAAGAATGCAACATATATGGATAACATTTATAGATGGTGTAAAAAGTTTATATGACTTTGCAGTGTGTGTAAATAAACCTTTGTTCGAACCTCTAAGACTTCAAGAACTTTCGAAAAATGCACAAGAAAAAATAAAACTTGCAGAGCAAGATATAAATAGTGGCGAAAACGATATAAAAGCCGAAATAAATCGCCTAATTTTACAAAGACAGAAATATGAACAAGACATGGAAGATTTGAACAACACAATGATATCATTGTCTCAAATGGCAGTTATAAAAGAGAAAGAAGTTCAAACGGCAACTGATCACGTAAAGAATGCTAAATTCCAGGTTGAAATACAAACAAACAAAGAAAACCAAGCACAAAAAATGCTGTACTTGCAACTAGTGGTACAATCCTAGTTATAGGGCTAGCGGTCGTCACAGGAGGATTCGCGATAGGTGCAGCTGGGGCTGGCATTGTTACAACAGTAGTAACTCATTCAACTCTACAAGATGCAAAAACAGCTTTGGCAGAGAAGAGGATTGAACTAGAACTATGGAAACATCATTTAAGGAAATAAAGATAAAATGAATCGAATTAAGATTGAAAACAATGAAGTGACAATAGAATTTCATAATCTTGAAGTTAGTCATGAAGAACTTTTAAACGAATCGAAGCTATTAACTAAGCTAAAAACTTGCATGTCGCAGTGCCATGACTATATAAACATTACGTTGAGTAGAGTAGATATTCTTAATGAAAGGCGTAAAATTGAAATTTTCCGAGGCAATTTGAAACAAATTATGGAAAAGATAGTAGAACATCTCTCTGGTGTTCAGTCCGTAGAAGGTCATTTCCCTATTATGCAACAATTAAAATCATTGACACTTGAAATGCAGTCAATATCCATTACACCAATTTTGGATGCCGAACTAATTGAGAGCGACAAGAAAACTTCTTGTTGCAATAAATGTTGTTATTTTAGTTGTTGCTGTATAGGATTTTTATTTTCTTCGATCAGACGCCTTTTTTGTTGTTTTGGAAGTTTTCGACTTTAAAATGTGATGAACGTTTTAACATATAACTATATTAATAGATAGTATGTAAAGGGTATTTCCCGTCAGATGGTTATTAGATAGTGACCATTACTTGATAAATACTTAACTTTGTATTTCAGATTGATATAAGACATGTTTTGAAAGAACTATATAAAAATAAAGAGATGTGGTATGTTTGCCAATGAGACAACTATAAACCAAAGTTTGAATAAAGTGCAATTATAGGCAACGGTAATGCCTTCAACAATGAGAAAACCCCATACCGTATGGTCGGCTATAAAAGGCCTGACATGAAAATATAAAACAATTCAATTGAGAGAACTAACGGCATAATTTATAATAAAACTATTTACGAAAAACAAATATGACAGACAGGAACCAACGACAACCACTGAACTACAGGCTTCTGACTTGGTTTGTTTATGTTTTAATTAAATGTGATATTATATTACAGGGTTCGTTTGATGCTTCATTCATAAAACTACCTAAAACCCTACATCGTCAAATATTTATTTATCTCCTAGATAGTGCGATTATATATATATATATTTCCGGTTTACATAATATTACTTCCGGTATAGGTCATGGATCTCACCTCAAAAGACCCCAGATCTTTCACATTGAGAGTTTAGGAGTTTATGATTACTAATAAATAAGGGAGAAAATCCTATAAAGATCACCAAAACACTTCGACTCAAATGCATTGAAATCGCACCATGCTCTATTAGATTATTTGGTAGTCTTTTGCGTTTGTTTGTACTGTATTCCTGTCACGTAGTGTTGTCATTTTAGCGATATATTTTTAGCATTGCTATATAAGCGGGAGGTTTGGCTAGCCATAAAACAATGTTCAACCCACTAATTTTTCTTAAAATGTCCTGTACCAAGTCAGGAATATGGCAGTTGTTATCAAATAGTCCGTTTCTATGTATGTTGGCGTTTGTTTTGTTGCAGTTCAGTGTTTCTATTGTTCCGTTGTTTCCTCTTATAGTTGATGTGTTTCCCTCAGATTTAGTTTGTAACCTGGATTTGTTTTCTCATAATCGATTTAAGGCTTTTGAACAGCGGTATACTACTGTTGCCTTTATTTAAGGTCACTATGATATACGGTATATGGGTTAATTCGACATATCGCTTATGTCAAATTTGAAGAGGAACATAAATTCTATTAGATTGCATCGCTTCGGTTAAAAGGACAGAAGCATCCTTAAGATTAAACAAACACAAATTTTGCCCATATCATTTACAGTTACAGGGCATTATGATAACAAGAAAAGAGGGCGAAGAGAAATAACTTCTATAAAATAAATGTTTGGTTACACATGGTCGATATTGAAACCGTGTTCACTGTATGATATCATATTCCTTAAATCCTTTCTTTATGTCGAGAAAAAGTATCAGGCGGCAGTAGTTAAACTAAAATAATCAGAACAAAATCAATAGTCTTTCAAATTTTCCTGTAAAGACCTAATAATAATCAGAAGAAACCCACGGAATGGTGGAAATACCTAAAACCAGAACAAAAATCAAAATGTCTTTCCATGGAGAGGTGAAAAGGGCAAAAGGAAGTTCACCAAGGACTACCTATCAAAACACTTTAGGTATCTATGGCATACGGTGCATGACTTCTTTCGACACATAACTAATGTCAAATTTGAAAATGGAAATAACTACTAATATATGTGATTGGATCGCTTCGGTTATATTTGACAGAAGCATCCATTAGATTAAACAATTAAGAACAAAACTTGTGTATATCTTTCATGGTTGCTGAGATATTAAGATAAGAAAAAAATGTGGCAAGAAGAGATAATTCCTATCAGAATAAGTTTTCGGTTACACAGGGTCAAAATTGAAACCATGATCACTGTATGATATCATGTTCCAAAAATCCTTTCGATAAGAACCATAACAATACAAATCTCAGACAACAGAAGGAAAACTAGAATAATAAGAACAAAATCAAAATTCTTCCCACGAAAACTGGAAACACATAATAATCAGAACAAGAACAAATGGTCTTTCCACGAAAAGTGGTTTTCGAGATAAAGGACAAAACTTGCATTTTACCCCATCTTCGATTTTTAGCCATGTCGGCCATGTTGAAAGGCATGAACAATCATCGGACATATTTTAAAACTTGATACCTAATGATTATTGTGGCCGAGTACAGTTCCAGTTGGCAAAGCAGTTTTAGAGGAGAACCTTTAGTTTAAAATTTAACAGACGACGGACACAAAGTGTAATAAAGCGAAAAGATAAATGAGTCAACAAACACTACACATACCACAGAAAACCCGCCAAAAAACCGGTGTGTTGAACTCCAGTGTCCGTATCACTTTGTAGTTCCAGTACTACTAGTAGCATCCGTCGCGTTGGTCTTTATAAGGTAAATTATGATAAGTAGTCGTTGACAATATCGTAAACGAATTTGTTATTTCCTTTTCATAGTTTTGATCATAATAGTATATTTCATCCCAGATTTTTTCTTTCACTCAAAGCCTTATTATCGCTTCTGTTTCGAATTATTGCACTCGACTTTTTTTCTTTCGTATTTGAAATTTTGTTGTTTGTTAAAATTATAATTATTTATCATTAAACATAACAAAATTGATATAATTGTTATACCCTTTTAACATAGACAAGCTGGTTTTCTGTTCTAAAAATCGTAAATGGTTCCGCAGAACCTTGTATCTCGACTGTGATTGCTGTTGTCAATGTTGAATTATAAAATGACTGTGAAAATGAGTCCATTTATGATTAAAACAGAGAATTTCTTTATATGCTATTTCTTGATCTTAAAAACAATGGAAAATTAGCTTCTGTCCAAGTTTCATAACAATCCATGAAGGTTTACAAATTCAGCTCAGGCTATTTGTAAATGCTCTGTAGAAAACTCTATCCATCAGAAAATATTGAAAAAATAAAAGATAAATATATGTTCAACAGTTTGCTTCAGACGTTATCTCTTAATCATACAAAACTTCTGTCAAAGTTTCATAAAATTCTATAAAGGTTTGAAAAAGTAATTGATTTGTTACAAAATTTAACAGCAGACACTATGTAATTGTAAATTGTAAAAAAAAAAATAGCTGGTTTTGCTTTGAATACTGCCTCAAGCTCATGCATCTGTTTAAATATCACAAAATTCCGTGAAGGTTTGACAGAGTTGTTGATGACAGAAAAACTTTAACCTAACACTAAATCTGAAAAAACTTTTAAAAAGTCCATTTAACATGAAAATACGTAAAATGAAAACAAATATTTTCAGTTTTGGTATGGACGGTTTGTCAAAGTTACTGATGTCTAAATAAACTTTAACCACGGACTGAACCTGGGCGACGAAATCCAGGATTGCTATTTCTCAGCTTGGCGACATTAATGTCGCAGGCTCGAAAAAAACTAAATTTGTTTTACAAGAGGGTGAAAGATACCAGAGAGAATTCAAACTCATAAGTCGAAAATAAACTGACAACGCCATGGCTAAAAAAAGGCAAACAGACAAACAATAGTACACCAAACACAACATAGAAAACTAAAGACTAAGCAACACGAACCCCACCAAAAACTGGGGTGATCTCAGTGTCCCGGAAGGGTGAGCAGATCCTGCTCCACATGTGGCATCCGTCGTTTTGTTCATGTTAGTACAAACCGGGTAACAAGTCTAATTCAGTAAATAACATTCGTGAAAAGGGGACGGGATTGTAGTGGCGACATTATGAACATATAGCTATCATCTTTGAAACTCTTGGTTTAATAGCTTACTTGTGAGCAGCAACCCTCTTTCAAGGAAATCATGATAGGAAATACAAGCCCGGAATATCGTATCAATTGGGCGATATATACTCCGTATGCAGGTGCTGCTGGAATGTTGCTACATAGAAATGGAAAGTTCACATTGTGAAGCTGAAATCATCTCTTTAGTCGTAAAGTTTTGTTTTCAACCGACCCTCATTGTCAATTTCTAGATGTAAGTCCAGGTTTTCCTGGAATGTTTACTGCCTAAACATTCTTAATACTTTCAACAGTGATCTTTATATAGTTGCAGTCGTAGGATAAGTACGGTGTGTCAATATTAGAAAACATGTTGCCATTATTAAACTTAGATTACAAAATCGTGTAATGCATAATACCATTACAATCTTATCAAACCAACTTATTAGAAATAATATATTGCAGGTCAGCTATCATCATGGAAAACCTGGATAGCAGGGCAGTTGTTAAGAAACTAAACACAGGAAAAGAAAGAAAGGATCTATTGGTTTTAAAAGTTGATTCGATGTGCAATTGGGAACAATTTTTGATGCCAGCTCCTACATCAATAGCTATTCTTGGTCAACTTATGGCTATAGCGACAAAAAAAGATTTTAGATTAGACAAACAAATACCAGAAGGAGGCTTCAAATTCGTCAAATATCCAGGCTCCTTTCGAGCATGTCTGGTTCAAATTAGTAACTCCGGATGTGAAGCATTCATGGAAGCTCATAAAAGTATGGACAAAATACGAATGTATACAATGCAGTTTCAAGAGAATATTAGACAGGTCGTTAATATTTTAATAAACGGTTCGGAAGAAGAGAAGACTGAAGTTCTTCCTGGAATGTTTGAAGAGATGAAAGACGATGCCGATAAATGTCTCCGTCTCGCTGAAGCAACTGAAAACAAATTTTACCATGTGATGCTTCTAATAGACGAAACGTCGGAAGCCTCAGCTGCAGTAAAAGGGGTTTATGAGGATGGCTTAAAGGACGCCCTTGAAAAAATGAAGTTATTGCAAATGGAAGAAAAACAAATAGAAAATAGAAAACAGGAAATGGAGGATGAAAAGAAGCGTGTGATTGAAGATTTAGGAAAAGCGAAAACTGCGTTTGATAAAAGTCTTGATGAAGTCCCAGGGTAGGTACACTTTTGTTAATGAAAACTGTGGAGGAAGGAATTAAAATAGCAACTGGCGCCGTAAACATATTTGGTCAATATCAAATGATGTCCATTTCAACAGGATTAAATGCTTTAACCAGTTTTTGCAAAGAGACCATAAAAGAAACGCTTAAACAATCAAACAAGTCAGAAAATACAACTGTGAAAGATGGTCAACACCAACCAGAATTAAAAGCGGCATACCAACATGCATATAAAATTCATGTATGTAGCGAGCAAATGTATGAGACGTTTAAGGAAAATACGGATTCAAAGGGACACAAGAAATGAAAGTCGACTTGGGGATCATGAAAATGCACTTAACGGGATTGAAGATGCCTTGGTAAAAATCAAAGATGAATACAAAAGATCTGAATTTGCTAAGGATCCAGCAGTTCTTGAGACTAAAGCAACGTGCAAACAAGGAATCGAACTTTGCGAAGAAATGCTGAAGATAAAAAAGAAAAACGCTTATGAACTTTTTCAGAAAGTAGAAAAGTTAAAGAGCGATTCGAAAGGATTCCAACTTAAGGCACAAGTGTTTTTCCAGTACAGTCCAGTTTCCTTTCCCAGTACAGAAATGGGACCGACCGACCAGAAATCACAACCTAAAAGAGTAAGTGAAATGGCTAGTGAAAATGCAAGATATGAAGTTGAAATGCGAAAGAAAGAACTTGATGACGCCAGAAGAGCACGGGAAAAATTTCAGATTGAAGTCAGAAAAATGGATGAACAGCAGAATAGTGTTCTTGAAGGGTTAAGCAAAACCAAAATCGACAGTATTAACTTTGAAGAGATACAAAAGACCTTGAAGGAAGGATTAATAGTCCTGTCCCAATTAAAGGAACAATGGAGCTGGCTTGTCCTATTTTTTCAGAACATTACAAGTGGAATTGATGTTTGTCTTAGTCAAAAAACATACAAGCTAGACAGACGTTTGAGGGATGGCAGATACAACGTAGGTCAAATTACAAGAGATATTGTTTTAGAAATGGCAGCATCAGTTAATTCTGTTGCATACGCCGTAGAACTGATCGCAACAGCATACACGGATATTTCAAAAAAACACTTGGTCCCAAATACGGCTTCACTTGGAGAATTGATCGCCTATGATCCAGCAAAAGAAGGTGAACAATTGGACCGAAGACGACGGCAGATTGACGAAGACTGCAAGGAAGCTAAAGCTGAAAGAGTAGGGAAGATTTGGACCAAAAAGTGAAGACATGTACGGACGTTTGGAGGAACAACTGCATAAACTTCCAACACTTCCACCGGCGAAAGTAAAGGAGATAACAGAGAACGTGCAAAAAGCAACATGAGTGCAGCGGAATTTAATGATTTAGGATTCTGAGTTATATAATTGCAATACCTGATGCTGTATGGAAAATAACTACTATATTCTAGCCTCACAGACTCAACAGCTTTAAATATATTCTTAGTTTAAAATTATTCTTCTATTTTTCTTGTGGTTTTGTATATTTTTTGGTCATGTTTGTGTTTTCTTTAGGATAAGTTGAGCGATTGTTCCTAGTAATGACAATTTTCAACTGTTTAAGTAGAAGTACAGAAATGATCTTTGTTCAAATAAGATATAGGACAGTATAATTGACTCCACAAACAACCAACAATGGAAATATCATAAAAACATGCATAAGTCCGTTAGTTTTCTCGTTTGAATTGTTTTACATTTGTCATTTGGAGGCCTTTTACAACTGACTATGTGGTATGGGCTTTGTTAATTATTGAAGGCCGTACGGTGAACTATAGTTGTTAATTTCTGTGTCATTTTGTCTATTGTGGACTTTCCGTTTTGAATTTTCCTCGCAGTTAAGTATTTTTGTGATTTTACTTTTTGTGGAGAGTTGTCTCATTGGCAGTCATACCACTTCTTCTTATTTTTATGTAAAGTGACAAACAGCACATAGTCCTAAAACACAAAAACCTAACATTGACCAATGAACCATGGAAATGAGGTTAAGTCAGATTATACCTGCCAGACAGACAGACATGTGCACCTTGTTATTCCAAACACCAAATGTAGCTGACATATTGCTAATAGTACTTGAAAAACAAACCAAAACAAAAACGTAAGATTGACCAATGAACCATGAAAATGAGGCCATGGTCAGTTGATACCTGCCAAACAGACACGTACACCTTACAATCATTCTGTAAACCATTACAGTTATTCCTTACACCACATAAAGTTGACCTACTGCTTGCAGTATTTGAGAAGCAGGCCTAATCACTTAACTTTGACCTTGATCACTGATGCATGAAATGAGGTCGAGGTCAGGTGAACCTTGTCTGACGAACATGTAGATGTTGCAAAGAACCCATATACCAAATAAAGTTAACATATAACTCATTATAAGTGAGAAATTCACATGACAAACTCTTTTTTTCAAGCAGTTGATGAACAATGAAAACAAGGTCAAGGATATAAGGTATCTGATTACAAGATTTAAAGAATCAAGGTCTTTACCTTCAGAAATATAAAGCTTTATACAAATAGTTTACGCCGCCGCCGGATTGTAATACCTATGTTTCTCATACTGCGACTTATGTCGTTGGCTAGACAAAATGTACAAAACAATTAGCATTTAAAGTACCTTGGTATATGGGTAATTTTATCAAATGTCGAATCTTCAGCTAGTACAATTTTGCTTAAATATTATCTGCGGTTAATATATCGGTTTCCAACCAATCTGACTTATGAGACACTTATACTAAACATTCATTAAAAATAAATAAATAAAGCTTTTACAATAAAAGAACATACTATACACAATATTGTCTGCGATTAAACATAAAATATATGAAGATTTCGCTAAAAAAAGGGTTCTATAGAGTCATATGACATTAGAAAATGAATTTGTCATCATTATTAAAATCAATAAACTTTAAATTGCGCTTACTTTCAAAAATATATTATATCGCAAATCTGAATAAAGTTCACATTGAATTAAAGATGTTTTCATCTTCTACAAAATCAACAGTACAATATTTACTTATCTTCGGTCATTAAGAAGTGTTTTTGGCTTGAGGAAACGACCTGTCTCTATGGCGAAGGTATATACCTATTTCAAAATTAGAAACAATACGTCTATGATGTCTATCATTTACATTTTCAGATATGAACTTATTACTGATTCATTTTCATACAGTAAGTACGTAATTTGTTACCATTTGGTTCATTTCAGGGACAGGCGAAAAACATCAAAGGATATTTAAACTCATTAGTCGAAATAAACTGACAACGCCATGACTAAAGAGAAACAGACAATAAGACAAACAGCAGTACACAAAACACAACAAAGGAAACTAAAGACTGAGCAACACGAACCCCACCAGAACTGCGGGTAATCTCAGGTGCTCCTGAAGGGTAAGCAGATCCTGCTCCACATGTGGCACCCGTCGTGTTGTTCATGTTAATACAAACCCGGTAATAAGTCTTAATCGGTTGTGAACATTAGGGAATAGGGGAAAGGATTGTCGTTACGACAATTGGGACAGAATAGAATAAAAAGAATATTTTCGAAATTACAGGGCCCATAAAGAGCATATAAATCAAGTACAATGATTGAGGTAATTAAGTCAACAATGGAACATTACAATATAATATAAAAGCATTATATCACCATAATCCTAGGCTATCATCTGTTTACGCACAAGGATAATAGTTACACTGAAAGGAGCCCAATTGGTAACCGTAAAAGAAACGGTTCAAATATGTTTCTACACGACAGTTACTGTGACCTACATATTATTCGTATTGATGTCAAATTATTTAGAGATCTTTCTCTCATTATATGGGACTATTTATTCAGTAATGTTGCATACAAAGTAAGAGCGGTTAAGGAAGTATCAAAACAAAAATGATTTTTGGGTTTGTATGAATAGCAATCAAGTGATACAATAAATTTGTACTTATGACTAAAAGGAATAAAATAAGAAAATATTGTGCAATAAAAGTGTGGATAATTGCAATTTTACTGCTTTACCCATACTGTAACTGTAATTTGTTGAGTATTATTAATTCATAAAATATTACTAGACCAATGGTAAACTGCATTAACACATAAATTAGTATAAAAGTATAACAATAACACAGAACTCCAAGGCAAATTCAAAAGCATTGCAAGGGGTAGTCTATAAAACTGAGTCTAAGGTATCAATCAATGATATGAGTGATTAAAGGGCTTTATAAATACATTGTCATATCTTCATACACTAAAGCCTTTTTACAATCATGAAGTTACCTTGGATGTATGCCTCAACAACGGAAATAAGCAAAGTGCTTGTGAGCACTGAGGGGTAAATATTGCTTTCATTTTGCAATTTTGTGAATTTTCAAATAAAACATTGAATTGTATTTGGCTAGGAAAGTTTGAGTTGAAATTTTCTTCCTCTGTTCATGATTGTTCATTTGTTGTTGAACCTATTGATATAACAGATTCAAACACCGTGCATTAATTGATGTAAATGTTATTTGTAATAAAAATATTTTCTTGACAAATATGGTAATTTAAATACACATCATATTGTAACAAAGTATAACATATCATCAATAAATTCCATGGTATTGCTGACTTATATAAACCCTGAAACCAAATTTCAGAAATCCTTATGATGTAGTTCCCGAGAAAGACGAAAATACTCATGGGACGGATGGACGGACGGACGGATGGACGGACAGACAGAGTTAAAAAGTATATCCACACTTTTTAAAGCGGGGTATAATAATGATCACGTGACTTTGGTTTGAACTATCAAAGGAGTGATCAACCTTAAGAGATACAGATATCAAGTCAGTACCATAGAGTTTTTCGTGCAATCTTGACCCCAAAATGAGAAATAAATTTACCCTAGAATGTGGATCAAATTAATATTTTCACAAATCTTCGATTATTCAGATGGAACTCTAGTGAAAGTAACCGATATACTAAAAATTATACAGAACTTCTGGATACTAGTACTTTTAAATCTCAATCTTTATCTGAAATCAGTACCATCAAAACTTTTATACCACCATTCCCCATGTGAAATTGAAAATCGTCTATAAGAAATAATCCACAATTACTTCGAATTCAATATAAAAATAGAAGCATACCCTAAAAATATTACTTTGGGATACCATATGGCATATTTTGTTAATAATGAACAAAAGGTAAAACCTGCTACACAGAGGAACAAGTGATCAGTATGCTGGAGTTTCTTATTGACAACATAGATGTCGAATTTGGATTTTTCAACAAATTGTCATCACCTATGGAAACGAACTGTGAGCCTCTCCTTGTCGACCTCTTCTTGTTCTCGTATGAGTTGGAGCTCCATCAGACACTTGTCAAAAACAAAAGACCAAAGATCTTTTAATTTCACATTCAGATATATGGATGATGTTCTTTCCATTAACAATTGGGTTCCTTGAACATATCATCCAGAACTAGAAACAAAAGAATTAACCAACACCGCTTCCTCTGCCTTCTTTTTAGACTTGTAACTCGTATTTGACATACACGGTCATCTCAGTACCAGAATCTATGACCATGAGTGACCGTTCATGTCATTTGCGCGATAATATACGCGTTTATATTTATATACGCGTATATAATAACATAAACGCGTATATAACCAACATATACGCGTAATTTGCTGCTATATTAGCGTATATTGTTGTTATATACGCGTATATTGTAAAAATATACGCGTTTATATTTTATTTAAATTAAATTGTTATATACTCATATCAATTCAAAATATACGCGTATATTTACGCAATAATAGTTATCAAAGGTACCAGGCTTTTAATTTAATACGCCAGACGCGCGTTTCGTCTACATAAGAATCATCAGTGACGCTCAGATCAAAAAAGGTAGAAAGCCAAACAAGTATAAAGTTGAAGAGCATTGAGGACCCAAAATTCCTAAAAGTTGTGCCAAATACGGCTAAGGTAATCTATGCCCGGGATAAGAAAATCCTTAGTATTTCGAATAATTCATATTTTTGCAAAAAGTTCATTTATAAAAATGACCATATAATTGATATTCATGTCAACACCGAAGTGCTGACTACTGGGCTGGTGATACCCTCGGGGACGAAACGTCCACCAGCAGTGGCAAAGACCCAGTGGTGTAAATAGTTATCAAAGGTACCAGGCTTTTAATTTAATACGCCAGACGCGCGTTTCGTCTATATATACATAAGACTCATCAGTGACGCTCAGATAAAAAAAAGTTAGAAAGCCAAACAAGTATAAAGTTTTAGAGCATTGAGGACCTAAAATTCCTAAAAGTTGTGCCAAATACGGCTAAGGTAATCTATGCCCGGGATAAGAAAATCCTTAGTATTTCGAATAATTCATACTTTTGAATATATACGCGTTAATTACGTAAATATACGCGTATGAAATCGTAATATACGCGTAAATACCCGTTCGTTTGTCTTATTGGTTGAACCAATGAAAATTGCGTTTTAAACTGGATTGTTTAAGGAAACTTCGCCCAAAAATGAAAAATTCATTTTTGTTCATTGTGAATAAAAATAGATACTTCCTACGGCCGTAAAATTTGGAAAAATGTCAGTATATACACGTTGTCAATAATATGGAAAATTTGAAACATAACCTATATATATTTATTTCACAAATATGTATGCACTTGACGATCGTTGGCTTATACAGATAGAAAGTTATGGAACTATAGATAGTCACAATTTATAATATATGTTGAAAATAAGAGAAAATAATCATATAAATTGCATAAATATAGGATATTTCTGTACCTTATAGGAACAGGTATACAAATTTTCTCGATTTATTTTTGGGAAAAAGCACACATTTGGTATATCGAAATAGAAAATACACACATCTAGTAGAAAATAAAGTATCACTAACTTTAGCATTTCATATATAATAGTCATTCTAGGTTGAAATGATGGAAGGAGTCATTTAAAAAAAAGTACATGTACACTGATGTTAGTAATGGTTATGCAATTTCCTAGAAATTGTGCATAGCATAGCCGTAGTTGCATAGTACACACCATAAAGTTATTTCAGTGTATATCCAGCTACATAGATATAAGAAGATGTGGTATGAGTGCCAATGAGACAGCTCTCCATCCAAGTCATAATTTGTAAAAGTAAATGTATACTAGTGCATATTGTTAGAAACATATTGACTATCAAATTAATTTCTGTGTTTTACTAAGTATTAAATCAATTTAAAATACTGCTTGTCCACTAAGTACTGTAGCCGATATTAAGGAGTATTCTATGAAATTACAAAAGAATTTTGTTCCGGGATTTTTTCTTATTTAGTGATATAAGTTGAGAAAAACAATCTAGTCAGAATTTAAATCATTGCCCCCCTCCTTTTCCCCTGGACCCCTCTTAAATCATGAATGGTCATGCTTTACGAATTTTTTGACATGGTACATTCTGTATTGGTAGTGATTTACCTTCACATTTCCGGGTATTACAGAGCCATATGTATATTACCTGTAAATGGTAGGTGTCATCCCATGAGGTCTAACGTATACAGGTTCATGTTTATAATGGCGTTCAATACCTTTCTCTGATATAACAAGATTTTATAACATTCACACTTCTGAATGTTCTGTGTATCAATTGCATATTTTATTTTCAGACCGAATGATAATGTTTATTTTCAAGGAAACATATTGAGTATCAAATTAATTTCGGAGGTTTTATTTAACTTGGTATTCTATCACAGAAATCTTAAAATACTACTGCTTATCTGGCATTAAGGAGTATTCTTGTCTGTTTAGAGTGGGAATAATGTGCCCTAATGAAGAATCTGAATGACAAGTCTGGTAAAGGTACAAGATATAAAGCACATGGAAAATCCGATTCTTCCAGTCTGTCTAAATCACAAACGTTTTCTTGCATTAAATATTTATGATTATCGCTACTTTACGAAATTTTCCTTTGATCTTACTGACTGATAATTTCCTTTCTCAGCACAGTAGAGTGATATGAAAAATTATCGCTAAAAACTAAGGGCGCACGTGCCCGTTGTCAATGAAATTAACAACGTTGTCATATGTAAAATAGCGATTAACAGATTATCATTGGTCAACTCAACTCGATTGCTTTTCTCACTTTCGCCGTACCGGCTCAAGCGATAAATCAATCTCGTTGAGATGATCAACGATAATCTATAAGTAACACCTTTCAGCCGAACTGTGTATTTATTCGGTTCCATTCTAAGAAAACATAATGCCCTCTACTATCGTAGGTGGGGCATAATAAATTAGAACAACACTCCCTTGCATATTGGCATTTCGAATACAATCACCCACATCAAATTTTTAAAAATGCCTTCCATGGGGGACATAGTATTTTCTGGAACAGCCCTAAGTACATTATGACTTTATTTAGTGGCATATTTGAAATAGTTTTGACACTATTCTTTTGTGAATGTCTGACTATTGAATATTAGCTCTGTGTAATGTTGTACTGCATCCTCTGGGGATATACCTGGTTGTACCTGTAATGATAGACATAAAGCGCATGTGTTTACAAAAGTAAATTCCCAAATTCAATATCAACTTTTTGTGAAACCCTACTGCTGGGATTAAACTCGATCCTGTGAGCACATAAGATCATCCTTTGTCTGAACTCTTATAACATTCACAGCAGTTGACCCTGAAAAGGATATAAACTACAAAACATTTACGAAACTCATGTTGATTTGACATTAATGCCTCAAAATCCAATTTTTAAAATACAGGGATTCAATTTAGAATGTTGGAGATTACTGTAGTGCTTTTTTTTTTTTGTTTTGGCACAATATTTTCCATACTTCTTTTAGGAAAAGTTCATTGTTGGTTCTAAATAATGGAAAAGTTTTAAGGCCTAAATATCAGATGAATTTTTTACTAGCTATTATATAAAGTTAAAACCTAACTAGCTTTCCCAAAATAAATTACGTTTTGTATACTAATGCTGTTTTTCAAACTAGGGCCGTAGTTTTTATTTTTAGTTTCACAAACCCTCCTGCCCTAAATTTTGCCAAATTGGGAAACAAATAAAATTTAAAATGTTGATTTTTGGGATTTTTCTCCTCCGAACCAGTGTTTTTTCATGCATAAAAATATAATTTTAGTTCATAATTAAATGCATGAAAGAATCTAAATTTATGCTATTGGTGATTTAGTAAGTTGTTGCATAGCGATTGTCAAGATCAAAATAAGTGTTACACTAGGAGAAAATCTCCTGGTGAAATAAAAACAAAATAAATTTGATCTTGACAAGGTTGGTATTGAAAAAATCAACAGCAATTGAGTTTTTGTTGTTTTTTTTTTTTCTTCTTCCTCCTACCCATTGGGTTAGTCAAAAAATTGTAAAACTAAAATATAATAACTATGGCCTAGACAGCCCCTTTTACACAAATTTACTGTCTAATGGTCCTAAAATCTTGTACAATGTGGCCCCCAAAAAGGCACATCAAAATTTTCACTTGAAAATCCTACAGAAAGGAAATTTCCGACTTTTCTAGTAATCACTCCCATACTTGATTCGGGGCCTCGGTGGCCGAGTGGTCTAAGTAGTTACTACTGTAATCACTAGCCAGTCAACACTGAGGTTGTGAGTTCGAACCCGCTCGTGCGGGTGCACTCGACTCCCATCTTAATTGACTAGGATTGTCAGTTTTCCTATCGAAGGTCGGTGGTTTTCTCCGGGCACCCGGCTTCCTCCACCAATAAAACTGGCCGCCACGAAATAGCCCAAAAGCGGTGCTTAAAAGTGGCGTTAAAACACCAAAATCAAAATCAAATCATACTTGATTCAATAATTACACCTTTTAACCTGACAGTTTCCGCCAAACTTTTATACAGTTATGTCGCATTAATGAAACCGAACGCAGTAGCATGGGCAGTTTTGATTGGATTTCAAATATTGACACATTCCCAAAAGTAACGCGTTTATATCCGCGTACAGTAAAGCGTGTAAAATTATGATATACGCGTATATAACGGTTATATACGCGTATATACTAAAAATACATTTCAAGCACTAACGCGTATATATACGAGTATATTTTAACAATATGCGCGTATATAACAACAATATACGCGTATACAGCAGCAAATCACGCGTATACAGCAGCAAATCACGCGTATATGTTGGTTATATACACGTATAGTATCGCGCAAATGACATGAACGGCCACTCATATATGACAAACGAGATGATTTTAATTTTGAAATTATCAATTTCCCCACCTTAGTAGCAATATACCAACTTCACATGCATATAAGATTTACATTTTCTAATTCATTCGGTATTCGAGAGCTTGCAGCTACTTCCCAGTCTATATAAAACGTCAACCGTGTCTGAGCAGAAAGATGATAAACCAGGGTTGTCTTCGAAGATACAAAGCCCTTGTTGATTCTGTGTCAACTTTACAAATAATAAATGATGATGGTCTTGAAGTATAGATTCTGGGTACTGACGATGTTTATCATCTTAATTACATTACGTTTTATAGAGTTCTTTATTTGTCTTTGTAAATTATCAACTTTACTGTTTAAGTCAATTTTGGTAATATCCTTTTGTGTGGCTCAGTACTTATGCATCCCACCAATGTGTTGTTGTGCTGTGTTCGTTTTTTGTCTTTCATTGTTGCTTTTTGCTGTGTCTGAATGCAGTTTTGTTTTTTTTGTTGTTGACATATTTGTTTGTTTTACAGTGATTAAGATTATAACACAATGTTGACTGCTGTAACCCTATTTTGATAATTTACCTATTATATAGATATAAGAAGATGTGGTATGAGTGCCAATGAGACAACTCTCCATCATATGTCTGTTTGTTTTGTTCACACATCGTTGTCAATATACTGGAATTTTATGCCACTGTCATCAAGTAAGCGGTTTAGCTAGCTAAATAAACAGGTTTAATACACCATTTGCCTGTACCAAGTCAGGAATATAAGACTTCTTTTCCATTTGATTGATGTGTTTGAGCTTTTGATTTTTCCATTTTGTAAGGGACTTTCCTCTTTGAATTTTCCTTGGAGTTCGATATTTTGTTATTTTACTTTATAACTTAATAAAGGTCAACTAACTTTTGTTTGGTAATGCAATCAACAGAACCAAACAAAATGTCAGATAACACAATTCACCTGTAGTGCATTTCTTTTGAACAATAATCACAAACTTAAAACTCACATCTGTCTTTTCTCAATAATATTTATACTTTTTGTGTACTACTTCTGGGACAAAATATATCAAAATTATAGATAACTTCATCTGCTCTAAATCAAAACATGGACAACTGTTGTTTTAAAAGGAGCTTGAATTCAGTCTGACAGCTTCAGACATATACCTTTTCACCTGGACAAGATCACTACTTTATTTACCAAAATGTTTTCACAAAGTAATTTCAACAACTTTGAGATGTAAAACATGAACAAAAATTGGGACGGTGTATTAAACATATATGCAATTAATACACTGCCAACACTATATATGTAGACAATGAGAATCAAAGAGCGAAAATGGTGTAATCTGACCAAAATGTAGTTGACCTTTATTTATGTAGCCTCACTGGAGTTCCACTTGAATAATTTTGGGTTTAGATTCAATAACTATCAATTTTACAAAAGCCTTTTAGCACTTACAAATTGCAAATAATTATAAAATACCCATTTATGTCATTGTAATTGATTACCAGCCTGGCATATGGATAATGGGTATGTAGATGATATGAAAATACAACATTTTTCCACTAAAGTAACAGACTTTATCTTTTAAATTCTAGTCTAAAATATCAATTATGCTAATAATGTATACACATTTTATTTTGGAACATACACATGATAAAATGCGTGAAAAATACTTCTTTATAATAACTAATGTCACTGGTAGCACCTAAACTGAAGAAAAGCAAGTCTTAACAATGGTTCTCTGAGTTCATTTCTGTCACTTGCTTTAAGATAGTTGTATGGCTTGCTGAAGAAGATTACTGGTTTACTGGCAAAATTGGTTTCTTTCCTCTTTATTCTATCCAACTGTACTTGATCACATCGAAGATGGACAAATGTTATCTGTCAAAGTAAAAGGCAAAATACATAAAACATTATTCACTTTTATCCTTAGACTTTTAGTCCATTCAGTAAATCGACCTTAAAAGATGTGAAGCACTGTGCATTTATTTATTTTTGGGCTTATTAGTTTTGATGGATTGAGAAAAAAATATTTCGGGAATAATTAGTTCGTAGTTGTGACAAATTTTGTATACATGCCTAACCCTTATTGAAAATCTATACTTTGTTGACCATTTAAATTTAAGACTTATCTTTAGCCCCAAAAACACAAAACTAGTTGAGGATCTAGATCCTTTGTTTAGATTCCTTTTGACAAATGTGTTATATCCATTGTATTTACATTGTATAAAATTTGGCATAGCATGCTTTTGGATCTGCATGCTACTCAGAAATGAATATCAAATCGTACACAGAAACATCTAGAAAACTATTATGCACATATACTATAGTCTAGGGGCTTGATAGAGTGTCCTTCATTAATGTATTCTTTAATTTTGTAAGGCTTTGTCTTTATTCTTTATATTTTGCACCCCATAATTCTCTATTCTTCATTATTTTGTCCTATTTTCCTCTATTCATTAATGTGTTTGCCCATTTTTCTGTAGATTATAATTATGCAAATTATTTACTTTTCTGTAAACCCTTAATACAATAGTTACTTTGGTAGGATGAAGTATTCAGCTAATATCATTCCATGAGGATGACTAACGAAAATTGGTTAAAATGTAATTGCAAAATGGCTTCTTAACAGAGATGACAGGTGGACAACACATGCCAAATGATGGATCACATTTGCACTTTAGAACTTTGGGTAATGCAAACTATCTAACCTTGAATACTATTATACTTACAAATGTTTTCTGAACAATTATTCCCAGAATGCCATTGTACTTTGATAGAGGTATATGAGCTAGTAAGTCGCCACCAATTTGACCAATCAGCGCGTCATAGATATGTGTTACAAGGATTTCAGACCTCTTTCTTTTATGTCCACAATTCACAGTTTTGCAACTTCATTTAAACCATGTGCACTTTGAAAATCATTGGTTACCTAATGAAAAATACTTGAAATATTTATCAAATGTTTACAAGTTTAGCAGTTCCGTTGTAGTCAATATTACTTTTTTTCTCATTGCTGTAGTTTAAATCAGGCCATAGATCTTCTCTTCTAAATTGTTTCACTTTATGTCTGACATAACTGGGTCTTTAATATATAACTTATTAAAAGATATTGGTTTTGCTCAATGTTGAAGGTTTAACAGTGACCTGTAAATCTTCACATCTTTGTCCTTTGTCTATGAATGGTTTTTAAATTAGCAATCATCCCATAGCTCCTCAGTTTTATATTTCTTGTATAAATAAGGTTCAAATGACTTGTTAAAGTTAGAATCACTCTTACTTGTACAAGTAGTATCAACATTACTTGTATAATTTCAGCAAACAATATCAATACTTTAATACTGAGATTCCTCTTGATTTCATTTGATCGAAATGAGGTTTGATGGAATGAATCAAATTCTTTGAATTTTCATTTATCTCTTGAAATTTACCAAAATATTTTCACTGGCATTAGCAGGATTGTGCTGGTGAAAATCAGGTTTGTATGAGGGTATCCGATTGTTTTGACTTGTTTTCAATACATGTGTAAATATTGAAATCATCATGCTATACATACACAAATTTTCCAGTTATTCTCTCTATTCACACGAGTATGTACACATGTGTTACCCAAAACCACTAATTTTTTAATGATAACTTTACTTGCTCAAATACAACACAACTCTGAAACTATGGCTATTTAAAAATTAATCATCTGCCAGGTCTGGTTTGTTTATTTAAATAACACTTATATATATTTTATTAGTTTTACAATTTTCGGTATTAAGGAGGAACACTATTTGTGGATAACTGATTTTTAATTTGCCAAAGCCTGTATACAAGCCTTTAGAAAATGTTTACTTTGTTAATTGAACATTTAAATTTGTGGTAAATCTATACAAACAGTTAACGTGTTCTCCTTCAAAATTTTGCCTTCATTTTGACACTTCATCAATGACCTGTTATGCAACCTAACACAAATCAGAAAATGGTCTAGTTTGAGCAGGTCAACTATTTCTCATTATTTTCCCTAGTAGTAGGTGACATCTGAATTTGGTATGTACTAAACTAACACATTATTAACGACCATACTTTGAGCATCAGAAAAGTTAGAATCTTCTGAAAGACCAGTTTTAAACCTTGAAAGGGTTTTATCAGACTTTGATTTGTTTGTTTATATAAATGTATTTACCTTACACAATGCAATAACATTCATATCTTCATTGTTTTCATCAGAGTTGACCAGATCAGGAAAAATAATGTCTCCTGTTGAAGTCACATCTGTATCACCAATTTGTATGGTATGAGAATCTGAAACTGTTCTGAAAGATCAACAATTTAAGCAGTTAATTGGTTGAAATCCAACCATGTGATAAGGATCCAACCATGTGATAAGGATTAATTTTCAATATATGCATAAATATCTTCATGCCCTTCTGTAATTAAACATATTACAATGATTGAAAAGAAAGTACAACAAATTTTGGCAAAATTCTTGTAATCATCTAAAAGATGTTTCTGAATCTTTATTTGCTGATATGGGGTTCATTTCTGTGATATGAATCACAAGTAATAACTTTTTTCATTTCAAGATCTTCATTTAATTTTAAAATACTTACGTAGTGTTTAACCCAAATAAACCGGCAAAATGTTCAAACAGCTTTCCATACATTGCTTTTGTAAGTGAAGCTTTCTTTTTTGCCATGTTCATAAATATAAGCTGCTGTGCAAATAGTTCTCCATGTACTTGAAATCTGAAATGAAATGAATATTTTGTTTAATTATATAATCATCATATTGATGCTTCCCATTTTACATGCAGTTTCTAGATGACACTTGAAAGAAAATTGGAAATCATATTAGCTTATCATAACAGATAATCCAATAATAAAAAAAATGTATGCATTGCTCATTTTTCTAAATTTATTACACAAATTATCAAAAGTGTATTATGAACTAACATGAGAAAGCATGATCTTTTACTAAAATATCCTTATCTTAATTTTTGTTATTTGGAGATTTTGTGTTGTAAATGTTGGGAATACACTGTGTTTGTTGTCTCCTTTTCCTATATAGTATTAGTTTTATTTTTGTCATGTATTGCATGTATTGTAATAGTTCAATCCAAAAAATCACCACAATTATTCTTACACTTTAATGTAAACTGTAATTTTTCTGCTCCTCAGGGTGTCTTGATTGACAAATAAAATTGTTGTTGTTGTAGGTAGATCTTTGATTTTTAACTTCTGTTTAATTTATTCACAATTATGAGACTAAAGAATATTCAAAGCTTGACATATTAGAATAGACAACGGTCTGTCCTTTCTTTTGGTATATTTTGCAGTCTCATTGATGTTAACTCATGTCTATTTATATGAGTACAATGAGAAGTTGTTTTGAAAATGCCACCTATGAAAACATGTAAAATAATTGATTTAATTTCTAAATCAACAGAAAACCAAGTTGTAAATATTCAAACGTGACATTTCTTAAAATACAAACATAAGTACATCTAAAACATATCATCAAAACTGAAAAGAATCTGCATGTTCTCGTATTAGATTAGAGTAACACATGCGATGTTACCAAGGAACAGGCAAAACTGGCATACTACAGTTTAAGGTACCGGGTAATTGGCAATATCAAATGTCTTTTTGGCTTAAATCGAATTCTTTTATAAATCAGATTTTATCAAAATCTAGTATTTTGTCAGTTAGCAATGGGAAAAGGTAGGCCATCTAACTGACAAAAAATAAAAGAAATTACTGTATTATTATAAAGAGTTAAAATGTAGTTTCTATGATACAATGTAGAACCAGAATTTTTTTCCACTGTTTAATGATTTAGTACATTTTTAATGCCAAAATAATCTAATGAAGTACAAGCTCCAAAATTTGCACGCCACCTTTAAGCGACAGTAGTTCTCTTTGAAGAGTTCACAATCAGATGCTTATTGTCAGCTCCCACTCATTGATAGATAAAAAATCCACCTTATACATTTGTACCTATAAAATATATATATATATATATATATTGTGTGTATGCCTTCTAAAAATAACCATATGTACATGTACAGTGATTGAAGGAAATAACTCTGGCATCTTAATTGTATTACAGATTATTGTAATACATGTATAAACAACTAATATTACAGCAGTAGGTAATATTTCTAAAAAATAAAGAACATATATATGTACGGGTATTGAATTTACAGTCAGAGGTACTACTTGTACAAGTAATTTTATTTACTTGAAGAAGTAAATATCAATATACTTATCTAGGTAAATTTGTAGGATATACTTATACAAGTGTATTTTATTTACTTGTATAGGTAAATAATTTTTGGCTTAGTTATGTCCCTTAGACATTCAGATTTTTTACTAGTACAAGTAAAAAGTCATCCTATCTTCTTTTCTTGATTTCTAAGGACTTCTTTGCTCTAATAGAATTTGTAACTGTCTGTAATAGTTATCCCATGAGGGCGGTGTGTCAGTGTAAGATCATCCCGATGGCCGGAGGCCGGAGGGTGATCTTACACTGACACACCAAGTCCTCATGGGATAACTATTTTACATCCTAGCTGTTCTAGATTATATAAAAAACATTTACGCTTCATAACGTCTAGTTTTAGAACGCCACACAATCATTATAATATACTTTATATATTACTATATAGTATATACCCTATATGAGCCCCGGACACAATGTTTAAATATGCTTTCATCCAGTCGTCCTAGTGTAGGGGTATGAATCGAGGTCTATATTCTAAAGGTCTTGAGTTCGATTCCCAGCATAGACACTGGATTTTTCTACATAAATTTTGATAGTTTGTCTTTTCCGTGTGAATATTTCTAAGTTTTATTGTGGATTTGACATTCCGCCAAAATGTTACAGAACAAAGGAAAGCATGCAGAACAAAGAAACGCAAGCTAGGGTGATCTGGTAGGGGTGATCTGGCTCAGATCACCCTGGTAGAACAAAGGAGCTGGGATGTAAGTCCTTTGCAGATGTCTTTACTAATCATTTAAGTGTAATTTCATGGACAATGAAAATCTCATTTGTCTGTTATCTTCAGAACACTGCTCATTTACAAGCCCCAAAGGGCACTTTTGAAGGGCTTGAGCAAATACTTAAGATCTTTGCACAATCAGTTTCTTTGTTGAATTAATGAGATGAAACATTGAACTCTAATAAAAATTATGAGCTAACCTGAGAAAAATTGTTAAAGGCATGATTTTACATCTCAAAACTTGAGAATTTTGTGGATTGTAAAAAATTTACTTGTACAAGTAAATTTTTAAGAAAATTAAGGAGATTATTCCAACATTATAATTAACTTATACAAGTATATTTTATTTACTTCTTCAAGTAAATAAAGATTACTTGTACAAGTAATACCCTGACCTGAGACTTAATATAATGTGTTATAGTAGTCTCAGCCCTGACTGATTTATGCTTGGCAAAAGAATTTTAAAAACATATTATACAAAAATCATGGATTATGATCAATCATTTTCATCTACATATATGATACAGAAATGCAGAGGATAGATTACAATACTTAACTTTGTCATTGTGATTTAGTGACAAATTACAAACAATATACAATACACACAAATAATTTACCTGAATATTTATGACAAGTATCTGTTAATTTTTCCAATCCGCAACAAAATTTTAACAAACTTGCCCTAAAGGTAAAATTTGAAAACCTTTCCTATTTGTCTAAGTGGTGAGTGTTTTAAGGTATGTATGTATATGGTAAACTTCTTTCTCAGACTATCCTCTGTACTTATGAATGACATAAATTCATTTGACATTTCTCTTTGTGTAGTGTCCCATAAATTTCATACCGACATGATAGAACATCTTGGTAAATATTGGAGTATCAACCTTTTATAGTAGGGTGAGGAGCTGAGATACAATGTATCAAGTACCCAGACTTTTGATATATTTTTTAACAACACAAATACAAACCCTATCATATATAATTTTTTTAAACTATATAAAGGTATAACATCATGTTTACACTGTATATTTAATGAATGGATAAATTGATTTAACAAATATCTGATTAATTTATGACTAATTTTATTACATCTGAAAAAAAATCAGCATTTGATTAGTTGAAGATCCTTATGATTCAAGTGGCAACCTTGTCATTTATTTCATATTTATTTCTCAACCTTTAATAATATCATATATCATGAATCTTGTAAAGTCACCTATTCCAGCAACAACAACAACCCCCTTGAGGTTTTAAGTGGCATCTTTATTTTCTCAAGAATTTATAGCAAAATATACATAAAAATCTATCAGAAAAATATTTTAGATTTGAGTGATATAGCAATACATAACCATGATGTCTGGAGTAAGTAAGTAAGTAAGTAAGTAAATTTTAATTAGAGTCGGGCATGATATGTACAAATTAATACAGTAAACATGAGCTCTGTAGACATGGTAGAGCTCTTAACCGACTTGATATTTAAAACCAAATAACAAATTATAAGCACATTTGACAGAATACACATATAAATAAAACACATGTATAATCATGATAATATAATAGCTAAGCAATTTAACATGCATAAACAAATCAAAGCGAACAAGCTAAAAAAGAAAAGAAAAGCACATTTTGCTTTAACTGGCACATAGACAAAAGCAGTATAGCAAATAAATAAAATAAAAGCAAACAATTAACAGATCACAGAGGCCTACATGGGCCAGGGAACATTAAAATTACATGAAAACTGTTTATTTCTAACTGGAATATTTAAAATTTAAATTACTTTTGGCACATTCTTGTTTGGAGTTTGTCTAGCTTATCTGCATAAGTGTGTGGTGAAATATTCCACAGATCAGCCTTATGTGACCACTGTCCATTTAAAGTTTTATCCATCAGCAATCTGAAACTTTCAAAAGTATCTGAATTTTCCAAGTCTTCATTGTGTAATTTATGAAGTGGGCATCTCGAATTGATAATTAAATTTTTACACATGTCAATTGTTTCTTTCGATGCAGAACTAAATATCACATTGTCACTGAAAGTAAATGAAAGCAACTGCATGGGAGTGTAAACTTCTGTTGTGACTGGCTCTATCTGCAGCGTGTGAAGAGTGTGTGATGTCCAGTTTGATGTGCACTTATCCACTGTTGGTGAAAGCACATTTACGTTTTGTGAAGGGAAGTGTTCATTTGAGTTTGGTATGTCTATGGAAGGTGAAGAAAGTGGGGCATTGTCATCTGTTGTTGTATTTGATGTCGGAAATTTGAAGTCTGTATAATCCGCCATTCTCAGATTCTGTCCTTGTATTATTTTTAGAAACGCACGTGTTTCTTTATTTACATTGAGATGTTGTCGGCAATTGGTCACAAAAATATTGGCCAATGAAATTGCATATGACATCTGACGGAAGCACTAAGGGCAAAGTCCATGATAACATTACAGACCGGAGTTGGACAGAAACTTCAGAAAGTCATGTCAAGCGTTAGACAGAGGAAAACTGTTAATTCAGAAGCGAAAGAAAATAAATCCAAGGAACGAAAGAACGGTTCCTCGAAGATAACTAAAAAGGAAACGGAAAATAAAGGGTAAGATTAGCGAGTAAACTTGAAAACAATGACAAAAATTGAATCGACATGACCAGCATATCGATCGGACAACAATAGCCCTTGGCGAAATGTAAATATGTCGGTACACACATTGTTATGTAATTTAAATACTGTTACAAATAAATATTAACATGATTAGGATTAAATTTGACGATACACACAGAAAAGTCAGATTAAAACTCGGGGAATTATAAAACTAATAAATTATGAGGTTTTCATTAAGCATGTTAAGGATGTCATAAAAATATGTTTGAATTAATTATTGCATCCAGTGTAAGACATTTCTGACTTAAAAATAAAATTCAGTATACAAATAATCTATAAATATTCTGGTTATATGTAAGTCAGCAGTACATGTACATTATGTCTTATTTCGTAAGATATATAGTAAATATACATCTTCTTAGTTTTAAACTTTTCTCTTTCCTGTTAAGAATGCAACATTTTGGATTCTGGTTAGTATGAAAATTCTTGATCTTACTTTTAAACATTAAATGCTTAATAAAAATAATTAAACACATTGAAACCCTTATAACATGTATAATTACATAGGCGGATCCTGGGGCCCTGGCCCCTTTGTGGGAAAAAATTGGTTGATTATATAGGGAATCACTGAAGCATCATGACTGTAGCGGCCCCTCTTATGGAAGTCAGTGGACCCCCCTTATAAAAAGTTCAGGATCCGCCAATTAATTGCTTCTGGTCAAAGGTCCTTTTAATTAAAATAAAATTTGTTTACTCTCTAAAAGACCTAAAATTGTCTACAGTTTACTTTGTTAAATTTTTGGAAAATGACGCTATCAGCGGCATGTTTCGATACCATTGACCAGAACTAACGGAAGTTGATTATGCCTCCGCCTACCGCACTCAGTTTCATATTTACTATTTTACATACTAACTGGAATCTGCTTGTATTACGCTACACTCGAACAAAGTGTTGTAGAGTACGGGAACCAGTTTACATACTTTATTTTATTTACCAAAAGATATCTTGACCTGTCCATATGTTTCTTGTTATTAAATGGTATTTGGAGCTATCCCTTTGTTATATTTTTCATATTTATTCGAGCTTTCACTTTTATGCACAAGTCTTACAATCGTAAACAATCAGTATGTATACATGATAAATAGATCCGTTTTGTTATGGTGTTGGACTTTTACCCTCCAATGATCAGCAATCGCTATACAAAATAGTTCTCCTAAATAATGTCAGCCTTTCATGCCATTTCAACTTTACAATCATTAAAAAGTAATAATCGAATAATTTTGATATCCATTGGATAGAAATCCAGATTTACAAAGATTTTGATAATCGGAAATTAGTAATACGGTTATACCCATGCGGTGCGTATGAATCTTTGTTTACAAAGTTATAGCAGCAGAGTCTGTAACTGTATTATTATTAATTAACTACACTGTTATTGTACTTAATATGATGAAAACTGCATATGCAATATAAGATGTCAACTCGCCAATACACATTTATTTTCCCAGACACAAGTTCTGATCCGCCAAAACAGGATTTCGAACGTCTCTAGTTTTTAGATCGTAAGTCACGATTAACTCAAACTGAAAGTAAACAGTTGTTTGTACGACGCAGTTTTTATTTACTCACCATAAACAAGCTGAAACGTTCAGTATGGCATATATTTTAGGTTAAATACAGTCCCATTCATTTGAAAAGCATTTTGAAAGTAGACGATGGAATTATTTCAGGTTTGGGGAACGAGTAAATTATCACAAAGTTCATTTCTTGACGACCTCATAATTCCTCATGTCGATGGTTCAAATCGATTTTGCTGTTTACTGTCGCTTCTCATGTTTTGTAAACGGTCTTTTATTTTAAACCCGAACCAGACATATGCATTCTGTAATTGCGCAAATCTTCGTTCTTTGGTCATTTGGTTTATGGATAGTTGTATCAATTTCAACTCTTACATTATTTTTTTTAAATATATTTGCATTACACATGCAATGGCAGTACCTTTCCAATTACTATTTATGTGTTGTGTCTAAATTAAAGTTGTAACACTTTATAGTGACTGAAAAGGGTAGAAAAATTCATCAGATGAGAAAAGGCTGAAGATACATGGAAACGGCACCAAATCATTAGATATTGCAGCTTATAAAAGAAACTGAGATTTGGATAGTTCCACTTCAAGGTAGAAATGTTTATCACTTGTGAAATGAAATAAAAAATATTGTAACACTGTAGTTAATTAATAAAGATACTATTACATGTATTTCTGTATTGGCCTTATTGTTGGTCCTCGGCCAGCAGTATTGGCCTTCGCTTCACCTCAGACCAATACACCAAGACATGGACCAATAACAAGGACAATACAGAAATACTTACGCAATAATATTATAGAATGACAGTATGGTTCAATAGCAGGAATCAGCCCCTCAACTACTTTTTACATAAATATTAACTTCTGGCTTCAACTCCTTGTTTGTCTTGTCTGGAGATCTTGTTGTAGTTCCAGTTAGGCAAGCATTTTCGAGACGTATCCGTCCATCCTCTCTTGACTTGTAATTTCTGGTGATAGATTTTGCCGCTTGACGTTGTATCCTTTCAAGCTTGTTTTTTTTGTTACCGTAGGGTCCCAGACTATGGCTCCATATTAAATTGTAAGATCCATTCCTAAAGGTCTAGATCATTGTTCTAATCTGAAACAAATTTCAATAACTGGAATGCTACCCAAGATGAATATATGGTGACCTACTAGAACAGCATTATCACTATTGAAATTGTGTTTAATACCATGATTGTTCAATGTCATTAACTTAAATGGAGACAACCATTTGACCTGAAAGGTGGTGTGGAGTGCAAAATCAAAACTAACTGACTATGATATATGGTTAAAGAATGAATATCAATTACATGGGTCAACATGGTCAAGGGAAGAGTTGTTATGAAATAACAATATGGCAGAGAAGTGGTTTCAAGTTTCATATAAAGCGACCTGACTGACATGAAATAAAAAATCAAAGGAGTATCCCTATTTGTCTAATCTTCAAGGTGAAATAAAACTAGTAAAACAATATTATACTATTGTCTAAATCTACAGAAATATAATTTGCTTCAAGTAACAGAAATAACTAGGTCACTAGTAACTTATTTAATGAGTATGTGGGGTATAAGAGCTTGATAACAACAGGCTCTTCATAATCATTTGGTTTGAAAAGGATACTAGTAGTCTATATATATTCTTGATTTAGAAAATGTAATTGCAAGACAAAATCACATTACTAATAATACTTTAGATCATTCAGGTAGTCTTTATTTATATGTACAAAAGAACAGCCAGTAGTCACAGTGGCGGATCCAGAGGGGGGTGGGGGTTGGAACCCCCCTTTTTTCTTGACGATCAATGCATTTGAATGGGGACATATAGTTGGAACCCCCCCTTTATCCTGGGTTGGGAACCCCCCCTTTTAAAAAATGCTGGATCCGCCCCTGAGTCATTGGATATTGTAGATCATTCAAATAGTCTTGACCTATTTATTAGTACAAAAGAACAGCCAGTAGTCATTGGATATTGTAGATCATTCTGGTAGTCTTGACCTATTCAGGTAGTCTTGACCTATACATTTGTACTAAAAACAGCCAGTTGTCATCTTCACATAACACACACATATACGAATATCAATTATATGCTTACGAGACATGTTGGAATGTTAAACTAATTACAGTATGTGAAAATCAAGACTTGCATAAAAATATCACAATATTAGAGACAGTGGCGTCATTTTTCCTCAGAGCTTTCAGCTCTTTGATTTTATGAGGATTGAGAGAAACACCTTTAATTTCTCTGTTCATGCTCATGATGATATAAAATTAAAATTGTAGGAGAGGCACAATTATATATTTGATCTTGATGGACGGAGTTTCATTAAAAAGAATGATTAAAAACAACTATATTTATTACATTTTAATATTTGTTATTTAATTCTTTTCACAGCTTCTACAGGCATATTTTAAAGAGATTCCTAAAGCAGATCTGTGGACTTTTATTCTTTCTCTATGTTGTGATCCCAGTGTTTGTGAAAACAAATCCATGGATACACTCCAAGATGGTGTTCCTTAATATGGGTAAGTGATCCCTGAAAGTGAAAACAAATCCATGGATACACTCCAAGATGGTGTTCCTTAATATGGGTAAGTGATCCTAAAAGTGAAAACAAATCCAGGGATACACTCCAAGATGGTGTTCCTTAATATGGGTAAGTGATCCTAAAAGTGAAAACAAATCCATGGATACACCCCAAGATGGTGTTCCTTAATATGGGTAAGTGATCCTGAAAGTGAAAACAAATCCATGGATACACTCCAAGATGTGTTCCTTAATATGGGTAAGTGATCCTGAAAGTGAAAACAAATCCATGGATACACTCCAAGATGTGTTCCTTAATATGGGTAAGTGATCCCTGAAAGTGAAAACAAATCCATGGATACACTCCAAGATGTGTTCCTTAATATGGGTAAGTGATCCCTGAAAGTGAAAACAAATCCATGGATACACTCCAAGATGGTGTTCCTTAATATGGGTAAGTGATCCTGAAAGTGAAAACAAATCCATGGATACACTCCAAGATGTGTTCCTTAATATGGGTAAGTGATCCCTGAAAGTGAAAACAAATCCATGGATACACTCCAAGATAGTGTTCCTTAATATGGGTAAGTGATCCTGAAAGTGAAAACATATCCATGGATACACTCCAAGATGTGTTCCTTAATATGGGCAAGTGAACCATGAAAGTGAAAACAAATCCATGGATGCACTCCAAAATAGTGTTCCTTTATATGGATAAGTGATCTCTAAAAGTGAAAACAAATCCATGGATACACTCCAAGATGGTGTTCCTTTATATGGATAAGTGATCTCTAAAAGCGAAAACAAATCCATGGATACACTCCAAGATGGTGTTCCTTAATGTGGGTAACTGATCCCTGAAAGTGAAAACAAATCCATGGATGCACTCCAAGATGGTGTTCTTTAATATGGGTAAGTGATCCTAAAAGTGCAAACAAATCCATGGATACACTCCAAGATGTGTTCCTTAATATGGGTAAGTGATCCCTGAAAGTGAAAACAAATCCATGGATGCACTCCAAGATAGTTTTCCTTTATATGGATAAGTGATCTCTAAAAGTGAAAACAAATCCATGGATACACTCCAAGATGGTGTTCCTTTATATGGATAAGTGATCTCTAAAAGTGAAAACAAATCCATGGATACACTCCAAGATGGTGTTCCTTAATGTGGGTAACTGATCCCTGAAAGTGAAAACAAATCCATGGATGCACTCCAAGATGGTGTTCTTTAATATGGGTAAGTGATCCTAAAAGTGCAAACAAATCCATGGATACACTCCAAGATGGTGTTCTTTAATATGGGTAAGTGATCCTGAAAGTGAAAACAAATCCATGGATACACTCCAAGATGGTGTTCCTTAATATGGGTAAGTGATCCCTGAAAGTGAAAACAAATCCATGGATACACTCCAAGATGGTGTTCCTTAATATGGGTAAGTGATCCCTGAAAGTAAAAAGGGAAGAAAAAGTCAGAATGAGGGCTGGAGACAAATGAAAAAATGCACCTTAATATTGGTACAATGTTAATGAGCTCTGATAAAGAGACAGAAAATATAAAGCTAACCTTTAAAAATCTAAAGTGCGAGAAAGACAGACCATGTCATGACCAAGAAAAGGATAAAGGACAAACAACAGCTGAGGACCACCTCCGTGTGTAGGATTTTCTCGCTGCATTGAAGACCCATTGGTGGCCTTCGGCTGTTGTCTGCTCTTTGGTCGGGTTGTTGTCTCTTTGACATATTCCCCATTTCCATTCTCAATTTTAACAATAACAAAACACTTCACAAAACTAAAGACTTCTAGTGATATGTTTTAACTGAAGAAGAAAAAGAGGTTTTAGAAGTCTGTTGAAAATCTAAGTGAATCTTTTAACACAATGTTAGTGTATATTGGCATTATCATGGTGACAGTTTATTTGAAATATATATATGCAAAAATTGAAATACCTTTGATTTAAAGAATGAGAAAGGAGAATGTTTCAAAATACACTATATTTTATATATGACAAACAATAAAAACATAAAATAAACAACCATCATCAAAACTTCCTTCAGAAAACTGAAATAGCTTTATGAAACCAGTTAATATGGGAATGTAATCTTTATTACAACCACTAAGCTGATGCCTTTTTATAAAACTTTAAGTCATTTTACCAAAATGAATATACTATTTTATATATTTTTCAGTAAGATGGCCACCATTTATTGACTTGACTAAGCCATGGGAGTTTGGACTGAGGGGAGCCAGAAATTTTTATTTAGATGTAAATGATGAGAGTAGAATAGGTGTTTGGTAGGTAATAAATACAAAATACATATAGAATAATGGCATTTTGTTTTCGTGATAAGAATGGAACGCAAACAGAATTTGCATACACCTTTAAATGGGAATCGATAACTTATTTTTATTGGTAAGTCAGAATAGTTTTCGATAGACTTTTGATATACATAGAGTAATTTTGGATTGACAATGGACAAATTTTGAACTGTTGGTCATTAAAATTGCTCATCAAATGACACAAAATACTATTATTTTTATTAACATAAAAGGTACCAAATGAAGTGAAACAGAGTCTTTGATCTTAGATCAAACCATATCAGACTTAACTGGGACATAACCTGCCTAGATGTAAACCAATAGAATTGTATTGAAAATATAGTTTAATGATTCATGACACTGTAGGCAAGTTTTTCCATCATTTCATATGATATTGTGAGCAGAATTTGTCAACCTCTTTTATATATGGTGTCAAATTATGTCAGTTTTTCACTTGAAATTGAGAATGGAGACGGGAATATGTTGAGAGACAACAACCGACCAAAGAGCAGAAAACAACCGAAGGCCACCAATGGGTCTTCAATACAGCAAGAAAATCCGCACCCGAGGCGTGCTTCAGCTGGCCCCTAAACAAAAATATGTATTAGTTCAGTGATAATGGACGTCATTCTAAACTCTGAAATATATAAAAGAAACTAAAATTAAAAATCATACAAGACTAACAAAGGCCAGAGGCTCCTGACTTGGGACAGGCGCAAAAATGCGCGGGTTAAACATATTTTTAGGACAACATTCCCCTATACCTCTAGCCAATTTAGAAAAACAAACAAACATCAATACGCACAGTAAAACTCAGTTTAAAAGAAGTCCGATTCCGATGTAAGAATAAGTAACAAAAGAAACTAAGTAAAATGACAATGATACATAAATTAACAAAGGACTACTAGCAGTTACTGACATGCCAGCTCCAGACCTCAAACTGATTAAAGATTATGTCTTCATCATATGAATATCAAGCACAATCCTTCCCGTTAGGGTTTAGTATCATACCATCATAAAATATAGCCTTATCATGCCAACAACTGGTTTTAGAATAAATGTGTTTATTTCCAATGCAAAGACCCTATAACTAAATCAATATTAAAGCCAAAATATGCCATCTTTAATGACCTGACAACAGTGTCATAACTATATCCCTTCTTAATAAGTTTGTTTAAAGGTTTTGTTAGCTTTTGAGGTGAATGCCGACATTTTTGTGCTTTGTAAAGAATATTACCATAAAAGATTGGATGTGAAATACCTGAACGTATAAGATGTCCCATATTGAATTATATTACGAATGATGTCCTTGTACCGATGATAAAATTTAGTAAATGTTTTGACTAGTTTGTGATATTGAAAACCCTGGTGTAATAATTTTCAGTAATATATAGATTTCTTTGCAGGAAATTTTATATATTGTACACAATAGTAGACAAAGATGTCATATCATTTTGTATTATTTTTTTCTATAGGCAGATTTTACCCAACTCTTCAGTAGAAGAAGGTGGAGATTTTGATAAACTGTTAGGCAATGGGAAGAAAGTTATACTCTATCTTCATGGAACAACTGGTACAAGGTAAGGTCAAGCAAATTAAGTCTTTAGGTTCGTCAGACAAACTTAGTTTTAGGGGATTAAGGAGGTCTTCTTATTTATAAATTTTTGTATGAAATTTACTTTTTTGCAAACCTGAAAGACTTGTTTCCAAATTGTATAGTCCTTCTTGGAATGAAAAGGATGTTTAAATCTAGTATTGATTGAAAACAAGGCAGTGGGAAGGAAACTTTTTACTTGTATATATATGGACTTTTCAGGTAAAACAGTAAAAATAAGATACAAAAATTGCAGGAAATTAATTGAAATGCACACAACAGTCCACAAAAACTAAAGATTGAGCGTGTTGTTATAAAATAAATTAACATCAAATGTAATTATATTTTTATTTAACCAAGTTTCCTAGGGTAGACAATTTTATTGTTTTTCTATAGTATTTTAAGCCTATAAAGTGACAGTGTTCCTCCCAGTGTCTTAAAGCACCATGGTGCTATATATTTTATACTGCTGTGCTGTTCATATAGAGATTATAATATAATATATTGTAAATTTTTAGAGAAAGGTCTAATTCAAAAAACATGGTGCTATTTTAAATACTTTTTAAAAGAATACTTTATTATCTCCCTTTATGTGCACAAAAATGTTCAAATGAGCTTTTCTGATCACTTTACATTCTTTGTTTTATGTCTAATGTAAACTTTAAGAGAAATTATCTCATCTGAAATAAGATAATTGTACATTGTTTTTATTTACAGGGGAGGATGGCACAGAGTTCAACTTTTAAAATTATTGGCTTCATTAGATTTTCATGTGGTAGCTTTTGACTATAGAGGTAAATCATAGGTTAAGAATAAAACAGAATTAACATCACTATTTTTTCAGCCTTTGTCAAAATGGGTATTACTACAACATTATACATGTATCTTTCTATGGATCTACTGCAAGACTGAGCTGTCATGTAAAAACAAACAAAATGTTTTTAGTAAGTTTCTTTGCATTATGCTTTTAATTTTAGTTAAAATTCTATTTCAGTTTTGCATTTCATCAATAATCGTAAATTTGAGCATATAATAGAAAATCTGAGAAAACATTGTGGCTTCATCTATGATTCTGGATTGCATTCTTGGGTCTGATGATGCAATAACTAGATAGTGATTAGTTGTGATGTTTGAGGATTTTTAGGATACGTCAGATACATGTATATACCCACTTTCTATTTGCCATGACTTTGACTTTTCAACGTTGAATGAACATTAAAATTGAGTCACACATCTTGAATACTGCTGAACAGAAAGATTTCATTTAAGGTCAGCAGTTCAATAGCTATGAGTGAAAACATGGGTAAGGAATGGGGTATGCTTAGCATGACAATGCATGCAATCTTGTCATTTTCTTTACATCATTCTTCATACTTGTAAGAAAAAAAGCTGCCATATTTATTGTCGGTTAAAAGTGTTTGTTATTTTTACTAATTGTTTAAAGAAAAACAAAATATTTTTATATAATTTTTTAATGTTGAAAGAATTCTGCCTCAAATTACATGTAGGTTAAAATATAACAAGTTGATTTATAAGGAAAATTAACAAAAAGTTGTTGCCTAATGAAGAAGAGTAACTAAGAGAATATTTATTTACAGGATATGGTGATTCAAAAGGACATCCTACAGAGGATGGTGTTGTGGAGGATGGATACTTCATGTATAAATGGATAAAAGAAAGAAGTAAAGATTCCACAGTCATACTCTGGGGGCATTCCCTTGGAACTGCGTAAGTTTGATCAATGTTGTCTAGCAAAATCTATCCCTTATCCTTTATATGCCAGTTTGGTAGGAAACAAGTGACCAAACCATTAATGCCTAGAAATTATTGGAACTTGACATTAAGTTAATTGACATTGATTCATTCATTTGTAAGTTAATTGAACAAAGCAAGTTTTAATAATTTTACTCTTTTGGCTTATACAAGGAATAACAAAGATATTTACAAGCAATAGACTGCAGTAAAGTGAAGAGAACATTGGGAAACTATATCTGCATGCATAAATTAGATCATAAATGAAGATCTGGATCAGGTAAAGAAAACTTGAGAAAAGAGTTGACCTAGTAAATTTTGTAATAATAGAAAACAAAGGATATGGGGTATGCATCCATGACACAAAATCAGTTCATGTGCAGCAAAAACACACACAAAAAGCAAAGGAACAGCGCTTTTATTGCTGTTCTTCATCTCAAAGTCACAGTAAGGCTTCATAGCTACATTTATAAACAGTGAAAAAAAACCAAATCTACAGTATACACATACATGTACTGTAGAATTTATGAGGCATTGTGGTGATCTTGTTAAAAGAAAGCAAAAAAATGTGTGTCCATAGGACATATTCCCCTGCGCACTATCACATTTCCGTGTCATGTTCTAGGAAATCTTAGTCAAACCTCTAATTGATGTGACCACATCCTATCTTAATCCAAAGCTAACCTCATGCTGGACGGACAAACGACCAAACAGATGAACAGACAATTGCACAGATAGGAAACTACATAACAGCCATCTACAATCATAGGCTGGGCATGAAAACAAAAAAAGAATAATTTTCTCTATTACGTACAATTATACAAACTGTACTTACCATGACCAGTACATAATCATATATTGTAAATGCAGAATTAAAACTTATGCTAAATGACATGATTATATTTTTATAATATGTGCCATAGTAAACTGACAAGTTAATTACTCAACACTAATTCCTGTGATTATCAATATAACAGGATTTATTTTTGATTTTGTAGGATAACAACAAAGCTTGCCAGGTTACTGTGTCTTAAAAGTAAGTGTAAACAGTATAGTATATTTTATTTATGGTACTTCATCGCCAAGTACTGATGTTGTTCAGAAAATATGCAAAAATTATTTTATTTGGTTTTATTGGGAATCTAAATTTTGTAGTAAATTTCTAATATAAATAGATTTTTAAAATTACTACATTTCCTTTTGTCCCCATGTTGGAGGTCAACGTGTCTAAATTCCTTCATAAATCAGCCAAATTTAGCTTTATATCGCTAGACTTTAGAGATAAAGGTTGTTTTCTGAACAAAAGTAATTTATTTAAGCCTTGCATAATTCATCACTAGGATCTAGTAAGAATTTTTCTCAGACTTGCTTGTACCAAATGTATGAATTTGATTAGTCAAATTAACCAGTAACGGCTATACAACAGGACTGCCTAGGAAATAACTGAAACTCCCATTACGTCAACTGCGAAAATTTTATATTGTATTGCTACTGCTGCCACTAAGGGCCTTGAATACTCTGCACAATCTGATAATTACAATTAGACAATTTTCCTTCTGATAGAAGTTTTTGCACATCAATATTGTAAACAAATTTTGAAAGAAAACCATTAATCCTGGATTTTGGAGACATATTGGCATTTTCAAATCTGGCAGCACAAGACTCTGAGAAAAGTTCTGGAGACAACTAGGCCCCAATAACAATATGACAATTTTAGGTAAAATGTAGATATACCTTTATCTAATATTCAGATTGTGAATGTTCTTTAATTTGTATTAGGATTGTATAGAAATAAAAATCCTAAACAGAAATTGACCCTTACACGTGAATATATTACAGTCAAACCTGTATATGAAGGTCACCCTTGGGACCAGATAAAATGACCTAATAAGAGAGTGACCTTTGAATAGAGGTTGTTATTGGTTTTGGTAGGCGGCTTACTTATAGATAGTAATTGCACCTTAAATTCATATAACATAGATATATACATTCATTCCTTAATATAGTTTTAGTATTACATTTTGGTGAGTAATTATATGAAACTGTGACGAACAGGGTTGACTGTGTTACTATAAAGTATATATATGTATATGAAAAGACAAAATAAAACAAATTAAAAGGGAAAAAAAGAAGCAAAAGACAAATGATAGTTCCTGATGAAATGTAAATTATTAACTGATAGGTATTTGTTAAGTTCATAATATTGTTTAGAAATTTTATCAGGTTGTTCCCTTTGTGTTGCCTGTGATATACATTTTTTTTGTACTTATAAAAATAAAGTATATCATGATAATAAATATTAAGAATAAAGGTCTCCTTTTGAATGATTTCTTGCTAAAATCCTACTTTTAATTTTGAATTGAGGTTCAAGAAGCAGGACAATAATAGGGTGACCTGACAAGATAGGATTAGATGTGACCTTTATATCAGTTTGACTGTTATGCATTTCTTTTATTTATTATTTTCAATAAAAATAATTTTATATTTATAGATGAGGATCCAGATGGAGTTGTTTTGGAGTCCCCATTTAACAATATCAGAGATGCTGCAATAAGACATCCATTTACTGCTGTAAGTATACAATCTCCATTTAACAACATCAGAGATGCTGCAATAAGACATCCATTCACTGCTGTAAGTATACAATCTCCATTTAACAATATCAGAGATGCTGCAATAAGACATCCATTTACTGCTGTAAGTATACAATCTCCATTTAACAACATCAGAGATGCTGCTATAAGACATCCATTCACTGCTGTAAGTATACAATCTCCATTTAACAACATCAGAGATGCTGCTATAAGACATCCATTTACTGCTGTAAGTATACAATCTCCATTTAACATATCAAAGATGCTGCTATAAGACATCCATTTACTGCTGTAAGTATACAATCTCCATTTAACAACATCAGAGATGCTGCTATAAGACATCCATTTACTGCTGTGAGTATACAATCTCCATTTAACAACATCAGAGATGCTGCTATAAGACATCCATTCACTGCTGTGAGTATACAATCTCCATTTAACATATCAAAGATGCTGCAATAAGACATCCATTTACTGCTGTAAGTATACAATCTCCATTTAACAACATCAGAGATGCTGCTATAAGACATCCATTTACTGCTGTAAGTATACAATCTCCATTTAACATATCAAAGATGCTGCTATAAGACATCCATTTACTGCTGTAAGTATACAATCTCCATTTAACAACATCAGAGATGCTGCTATAAGACATCCATTTACTGCTGTGAGTATAAAAATGGTTAAGAAAACCATGCAAAGTTGTTTAAAAATTATAGCAGTAGGGAAGCAGTCGTATAATGATTAGTCAAAGTTTAAAACAGATAAGAACTGACCATCTGCATTCTGTTTCAGATAAAGAATGTAAGTCATTCTACTGAATAAAAAAAACATTAACTCATTGCAAATTTGACCAAATTTTCTTTACTTGTAAGTTTAATTGACCAATTTTAGTGAAATCCTGTATGTTTGACCAATTAACAAGCTTAAAGGCCAAAACTTGCTGTAAAGCACAATAATATATAAAAGAAATAAGATTGTATTTTTTTATATAATTTCAGTTGTTCAGATTTATGCCAATGTTTAAAGAAATATTTATAGACACAATAGCTGAGAATGGTATCTACTTCAGTAGTGACGAGAAGTAAGTACATCTATATATTATTTGATATAATACATATAACCTCTATTATAACTTTGTTGTATTTCCATACATAGATAATAATTTGCTCAGCAAATCTCAATATCTGGAATCACAACTGGGTGATGTCATTGAGGTAAGACTTATTAACTTCAAGATTGGCCTGCGATTATCAATGATGCCACAAGAAAGTGATTGAATATTATCACTCCCAGCTTCAAAAATTTTAGCAAGTGTTTTATGGATAAACAGATTACTTGTGGATTCATGATTCATTGTCGGATACCAATGTTAGTGGATTTGTAGATACACCACAAATTGAAATGTTGAGCAAGTACGGATTTTCTGCTTGTTTTGAAGACTTTCTAAACCATGAAATCAAATATCCATGAAAACATAGTTTTCCTCAATCCATGAAAATAAATGAATCCACGTTATCAGTATTTAAGGAAGTAGACCTTGGTGTAGGGACATAACTCTTAAAATATCTGCCTGTGTCCATATATTGCATCCATATATTCTAAACTTCTAAATAATCTTAATCTTGTTTTAATTTTATGATTTCTTCAATTGTTTTAAGGAGAATTGATGAAAAATATTACTGAGTTAAAGATTTATCTCCCATCAATTGGGGTACCCCTTTATACAAAGATATTGTAAAACATCAGCCACTTAACACAATATTAACATTCCTTGGATTGTTAACTTACTTGAAATTTGTTACACATGTTCATTATGATGTAAACTTTGTAAAAAATAAGCTAAATAACTGTTCAAATCCATATTTCATGGTTCACTGAACATGGAAATGTGATATGTCTCCTATGGACGCATTATCTTGTTTTTTTCTCTGAGCTGTTTAAATTATAAGCAAACCAACAAGCAATATATAGCTTAAGTAAATATTGTTGAATTTATTTGACAAAGTGGTTTAAGAAATAAAACACTAAATATGGAGTTAGAAATGTCACTTTATTCTTCTTCTTTTGTAGCATTGCTCAAGTAACATCACCTTTGATGATGATCCATGCTGAAGATGATGAAATTGTTCCTTATGAGCTTGGAAGAAAGGTTAGTTGAATGGTCATTGATATATGATAGGTGAATAAAATTATATAAAAATAAGATGTGGAATGACTACCAATGAGACAACCCACCAGAAACCAAATGATATATAGATGTAAGCAACTATAGGTCACTGTATGGACTTGGACAATTAACAAAATCCATAACAAATAGTCAACTATAAAAGGCCCTGACATAACAAATAGTCAACTATAAAAGGCCCTGACATAACAAATAGTCAACTATAAAAGGCCCTGACATAACAAATAGTCAACTATAAAAGGCCTTGACATAACAAATAGTCAACTATAAAAGGTCCTGACATAACAAATAGTCAACTGTAAAAGGTCCTGACATAACAAATAGTCAACTATAAAGGCCCTGACATAACAAATAGTCAACTGTAAAAGTCCTGACATAACAAATAGTCAACTATAAAAGGTCCTGATATAACAAATAGTCAACTGTAAAAGGCCCTGACATAACAAATAGTCAACTGTTAAAGGCCCTGACATAACAAATGGTCAACTGTAAAGGTCCTGACATAACAAATAGTCAACTGTAAAAGGCCCTGACATAACAAATAGTCAACTGTAAAAGGTCCTGACATAACAAATAGTCAACTGTAAAAAGTCCTGACATAACAAATAGTCAACTGTTAAAGGCCCTGACATAACAAATAGTCAACTATAAAAGACCCTGACATAACAAATAGTTAACTATAAAAGGTCCTGACATAACAAATAGTCAACTATAAAAGGCCCTGACATAACAAATAGTCAACTGTTAAAGGCCTGACATAACAAATAGTCAACTGTTACAGGCCCTAACATAACAAATAGTCAACTATAAAGGCCCTGACATAACAAATAGTCAACTGTTACAGGCCCTAACATAACAAATAGTCAACTATAAAGGCCCTGACATAACAAATAGTCAACTATAAAAGGCCCTGACATAACAAATAGTCAACTATAAAAGGTCCTGACATAACAAATAGTCAACTATAAAAGGCCCTGACATAACAAATAGTCAACTGTTAAAAGTCCTGACATAACAAATAGTCAACTGTAAAAAGCCCTGACATAACAAATAGTCAACTGTTAAAGGCCCTGACATAATAAATAGTCAACTATAAAAGGTCCTGACATAGCAAATAGTCAACTATAAAAGGTCCTGACATAACAAATAGTTAACTATAAAAGGTCCTGACATAACAAATAGTCAACTATAAAAGGCCCTGACATAACAAATAGTCAACTGTTAAAAGTCCTGACATAACAAATAAACTGTAAAAAGCCCTGACATAACAAATAGTCAACTGTAAAAGTCCTGACATAACAAATAGTCAACTGTAAAGGTCCTGACATAACAAATAGTTAACTATAAAAGGTCCTGACATAACAAATAGTCAACTATAAAAGGCCCTGACATAACAAATAGTCAACTATAAAAGGTCCTGACATAACAAAAGTCAACTATAAAAGACCCTGACATAACAAAAGTCAACTGTAAAAGGCCTTGACATAACAAAATATAAAACAATTCAAATGAGAAAACCAACCTATTTTCAAGCATAAAAGAAAGAATTGAATGAAAATATGTTTCTTTGAAAATTTATGGTAGATATGAAAAAGGTGATGCAGAGTGTATGTCGATGACACAGAAACCCAATTACACAGGACGTAAAATAAAACCACTAAGATTTTAATTATTTGACAGCCAATTTTATCATAGTCTGGATATCTTGAATATCATTTTGACTTCTAGTTCTGTGATGTTGCTTAGAAGACCAATACCACAGCTAGTACATCTTTAGAGTTTATACATTATAATGTTTGTAAGGGACATGATACAGAAAAGATCCTCATTGATTTTACCTCAAGATTTTGACACATAATCAATTTTGATATGCCTTATCGTAATATACAAAGAAAATATACTATCGCAACTTACTGTTCCAGATATTTTAGTTTAAAATTTGCAAGTTTCATGTAAAAGCACTAGTTACATTTTAATAATTTTATGGAAAAATAAGACAATTTTCAATTGAAAGAGATATTTACATTTATTTTGCATTTCTTGATGAGTGTTCCTCAATTTCCTGGCCTTTAAGGCAGTCTCCTTAAAAGAAGGTTAAATGTGTTCATTTTTTGTGAAATCATACAATTATCAGTAATAAAAACCGTAGACAATTTTCTTGCTAATGCAAATGCATATAGAAAAATTCTATCATTGGTTTTATGCCCCACCTAGGGGCATTATGTTTTTAGGTCTGTGCAGCGTCCGTCCATCCGTCTGTCTGTCCCACTTCAGGTTAAAGTTTCCGGTCAAGGTAGTTTTTGATGAAGTTGAAGTCCAATCAACTTGAAACTTAGTACACATGTTCCTGTGATATGATCTTTCTAATTTTAATGCCAAATTAGAGATTTGACCCCAATT